>JBBPRJ010000081.1:0-18718 GCA_038092975.1 Chalciporus piperatoides | reverse complement strand
GAATGCTGAGTGCCGCGTGTATTGCTGAAGCGCTGTGTTAGTTAAAAGTCATGCTAACTAGTAACAAAGTTGTGTCACATAACTCTTACTAATACACGGGATTAATGGTGACACACAGGTGTAATCAATTGGGTCATTCTCGACAGCAGACTTGTAAACATCATGTACTCGAATATCTCACTGGGACCCGTATGAATTTTGAAAAATTTGCCAACCCAAGTCTTGCCCAAGTCACTACCTCCCGAAGATAGGATTTTTGCAGAAGCAACGATGAAGCAGCAGCGCACGCGGTGCCCCAAAGACGCGACCGATCGGAGATGATACGAATGCAGGAAACTGGAAGCATAGCAGGAAAATCTGGTGGCCAACGCACTGTACCGGCTCCGCCCTAGGGTATATGCCAAAGGTTGTCATAAGGTTATCTAGAGGCTGTCCTATTTCAACCACAACAATCTCCTTCTTGGTTTTAATTGTTCCAACAACCCAATCCTACCATGTCCAAGTTCCAGGGTGGCCACGCCTACTTTACGGGCAGTGTCCCCATCACAATCAAAGAGCAACATTGCGACATATATTCTTTCGTTGAAGTTACTGGGTCCGCGAGATAACAAAAGAAAATTCTGCACCTTGCCGTGTCGTGTGTTGACCAGCGTTTCAGCGTTATGGCCATGGAACTTCACTTCTTGGTATGCACCGTCAAGCTTAATTTGAAGGCGTCCCTCCTGCGGAGTACCGTAACCAGAACGGATGAGCATCAGCTGGAGAACTATCCCATCGATCACCAGTTCGTTTGGATTGATCTCTCGTGGTACTGATGGCATGCTAACGAGCATGGCTTTCGCCAAATGAAACACAGGGTCACCCTCGACATCGATCAGCCGATCCTCTTCCGTTTCTGCGGAAACTCTAACGATCAGTCGTGCTCGCCATGATTCGAAAGATGACACCTACGGTGGTTGTTCTGATGTTCTTCCAGCTTCTTTCGTACCCAAGGTGTCGGATTGAATTCATAGAACAACTCCGGCCGGCCGGCGTTTCCAGCTTTCCATACACGCAATGGCGGCATGAACGTCTCGACGAAGCGCGTCGCCCCATCCACAACGAACTCACCCACCTCGCCTTCCCACCCCGCCCAAGACCATGTAGGGAAGTCAACCCGTGGACGCGACTGGGATGAATGGTACCACAACAGAGCCCTCGGCATGTCTTCTACAGGGAGGCCGTGTACGAACCCGCTCTTGTAGCGAGTGTCTTGGAGGCGTGTCAGCAGTGCGGAAAAAGCATTGAGCGAGTCGGCGTCATAGGTCATCTTCCTCTTCGTGAAGCTGCTCATGATCGTGTGGTAGGTAGAGTGTTCATCACCGAGCTGGGTGCCTTTCATTCCTAACATTTGTCGGAAAGGATCTCTGAGAACACCAGTCCCAACAACATTCTCGGGACGCCTGTCCTTTGAACCTTGTGTGGCCTGACAGAGCGCCGCTCGTCGTTGTTCGTCAGAAACCAGATGGAATGGGGAACGGGTGTCGTCCAGGGACTCACAGCACTGGAAGGAATTGCACTCGAAGTAGACTTGGTGATTCGTGAAGAATAAACGCCGAGGGGAGAGCAATCCCTCCTGGAATGTCCATGCTCGGGTCGCCCAATACGACCATGATATGTGTTGAGCGAGAGTGGGCATCACGGACAACATCCGTTTTCCCCAGATTTCGCATGTGAGTTGCGGGATCACGCCCTCAAGCGTCCCCACCCGTGGCAGTCCGCTGTCGGCGGATGCACCAGAGAGACAGATGATAGTAGCCCATGCACCGCTGTAGGTGGCACTCATCAAGGTGATCTGCACAGCTTTCTCTGCATCATTTCTCTGGTTGATACAGAGAGCGTCTGCCCAGAGATAACGCTTTCCAAGATTGCGCGTCACGACTATCGCGTCCTCGAGGGTCGCTGGAACCATCGGAAGGGTGTCCCCGAGATTATAGCATGCTTGTTCTACACCTCCCCATACGTAGCTGAGAGCGAGGTAGTCGCAGCCCTCAGGGGGATAAAGGACGATCCGACGGGTCTCCACGTCGATGAGCTTGATCTGCTTGAGACCCTCCGAGATAATGGGTAGACAAGTGATAGAATGAAGGGTGTCGCACCGGCGAAGCCAGTCTTTAATGATGTCGTAGTCAGGAGTGTGTGGGTTGACCTTTCTAACTCCCAAGGGTGCGCTACTCCCTCCAACTTCGTCTGCTAGTACAATTGCGTCCATGACCTTCTCCACTGGTGTGCTGCTTTCATATGTCCAAAGGGGTGTTGACCGAGGTGTCGCCGCGGGGCGTCCGCGCTTGCTTCTGCCGGACCTGACTACCGAACGTGGCGACGACATTCCTGGACCCGGACCCGGATCCTCGTATAACCTCTTCGCCGTAACACAATTATCCCCCCAATGTGCCACAGTCCATTTCACCGAAGTATGTACGCATTTAGCGTACGACCCCAGTCCCCCATTTTCGGTTTCTTGCGAGTCTAGCGCTTTCTCTAGACGAGAGATCGTTGAGGCTATCGCCAAGACAAGCTCACTCCCGCTGATAATGGAAGAGATGTCTTCGTCTGCCAGGTATGTGATGTCGAAGATAAGGCGACACGAAGGGCACGTAGAAAAGAGATCGAGATATTTGATAGGGCCCAGAAAGTGTCGTGGCCCGGACAAGTGAGGCTCAGCGGTAATCTGATGCCATTCGCCAAGTCCCTGACACCTCTGGCACATCACTTGCTTGAAGTTTGTGTCGGAAGAAGAACGTGAGTTGAATGGAGGAGATGGACGTGTCGGTTCGATGTGATGGGGTTGAGATGTGTCACTGGGGTTCAAGTTGTCCGAGGCCCTCCACATAAACCACGGACACTGCTGGACAATGTGCCCACTCTTTCTACAAACCAGACATAATCGATCCCAGTGTGACGACTCTGAGGATGAATCCATGTGATGAAATGCAGAGAAAAGATAATATGACCAGTCGTTACTAGCTTGCCGGATGGTAAGGGGGACGATCGGGGGGTGGCACCAATTCGCATCGTACAAACTCCGAAACGCTATCTAGAAGTCTTTGTATACTTTCGTGGGTCAAGCCAGCTCAGACAAACGTTCCAGTGAATGATAGTCCAGGATGTACAGGTAAATGCAACATTGTTACAACAACCAATTGCGGGACAACGCAGAGCAAACATTCAGGGAATGGACTACTCACAACACCCCCAACACCTTCGCATGGACGCCCTCCAAGGAAGTCAATTTACATCCAGGAACCAGAATCTCTTTATCAGCAGCGAATCTCTTGTATTCATGGGCTGATTGCTTGACGAGCAACAGCGCTCTGAACGGCTGTTCAAGCTGAGCGAACAGCCTCAATGTCCCGGCGTAGTCCAAATCGCTCGGCGGCGATGACGACAGGTCGCCAACTGACCCCGCAACCATGTAGGCATCCGGTTTGGCGTGCTCGTGAGGATGAGTTCGAGCGAGGAGATCGCGGAGCCACGGATATACGAGCATTATTTTACCCGACGGGAGTGTGTCTGCGGTCGTGATATCCACGTCGCCGAGGATCAATGACTTGAGGCGATAGACCGTCCCTGCATTGTCCGAATTCTTGACACCAAGCTCTGAAACGCTGACAGGGAACGCAATGCAGGGGAGATCAAGACGGCGATTTTGGAAGCGTGCCGAACCCAGATAGGAAAGCTTTTCATAAAATAGGGTCACCACCTCCCGGCGCAATGCACTCTGCAACTCCACAACCCGCTCTTCCATGTCGTCCTCCGGGACGAGTGGTAGGCTGTATGGTGTTTGGCCGTAGACGGAAATCTGGGCAGGAAGGCAGCTATTGAATTGCGATGACTTTCCAACCCAGTCGAGCACGGGTTGGATCTCGCCTTCCCGGTCCGCGATCTCCTGCAAAAGAAGTCCGAGTGCAGCCTCTGCGTCGCGATACTCGGGAATCAAGTCACTGCTGAAGATCCCGATCAAGGCATAAGCGATGTCCTCTTTCTGAGTGGCTTCACGAGTGGAAGCTAATCGGAGTTTGGCTCGAATGTTGAGCGATTCTGGTGAGAAGTCGATGAGGGTCTGTTGAGCGACGCCGATGGCCTCTGCCAACTCTCGCATGATATGAGGAGATTCCTTGTGGTTGTGACGATTGTCACCGCGATAGAGATTCCAATTCCTGTCGTAAAAACGGATGGACTTGGGTGAGAGGAGTTCTTGGAGTGTCCAGGCTCGGGTCATCCAGCGATTATTTCCGAGGGTGGATGGTGTAGAACCACGTGCGAGGAGCACCAGTGTGAGAGCCGAACCCTTATACCAGTTGTACATGGAGCGTATCGACTTCCTGTACACAGTTTCGATCGTCTTATCGATGCAGCAAGTGTCGCTCCACCCCCATAGGTAGCCCTCGCGGTCACACCGGACCCTCTCGCAGAAACAGCGAAGCTTGTCGTTGAGCGGCGAGAGATCGAGTTCATAGACTGATTTCCCGAAGACATCTTGGTACGCAGGTTCTTTCCCTTCCCATGTGTGCGAAAACATGACGTAGCGGAAATACCTCGCGACAACCTTCTTGATGCGCTTACTGTCCAGCGTCGTGGACATGGACGATACGAGTTCGTGGAAGATGGGGTCTTCTTTGAATATCTGGATACGCTCGGCCGCATCGCAAAGACGGCCAGTTCGGACATCGATAAGTACGAGGGGTGATGTTTCGCCGATGGCGTGGATTTCTTCGTCAATCTTTTTGATCGTCTCGGAGGGCGCGACGTATTTCGTACGCAACTCTGTAGAACGGAGTCAATGCCTGACTCTCATATATGTAGGAGAGCCTTACCACGCGTAGCCGGATCAGCTGACTCCTCCATCTTTGTAACCATCTCGCTCAATGAGCCAGTAGCTGCCTCGTAACGTCCGAGAGCATGCAACGCTGCGTGTCTTCTCTCATAGCCCCAAGGACATGACTGATCTGTTTTGATCGTCTGCAAATAATCAACATTGAGAACCGTCTGATGTGAACCGGTGAAGGATATGCATACAGCATCTGCATCGTCCAAGGCATCCTCCCACAACTCTTTTAATGCTTTTGCCTTGCTCCGCTTGACGAGAAGACGAGAAGGGCTCAAGGGATAGAACGACGAGGAGTCCAAGCAGGGTGCAATCATTTCATGGTCCTCCGTTTCAACGATTTCATCGTTTATTCTTTCGAACGTTGCAAGAGCCTTCGTGGCGAAATCTAAGAGAAAGCTCTGTGATGAGCCCCTTGCAGATCCACTCCAAATCACTCACTCACCTGAAAGGCAGCCGGGAATTCTTGACGCTGGATTATGGTCCAATGCCACAGTATACCACGCAATGGCCTCGTCAGAATTCTTACGCCGCAATGCCCTATCGCCATATATCTCTGAAAGGTAACGGTCGACCTTCGGGTAAGTAACCGCCTAACAAAGGCGGAGGGCTTACCGCTGAGCAAGCCAATATCTGCTCTTTTCGATTCTATCTCTTCCCTGTGGTCGCTCTCCTTCACGGAAAGCACTTCTATCGCCTCTTGCGTGCGACCAGATGCGACCAAGGCTTGGCACTTCAGTTGGTGAATCATGTATTTCAGGTCATAGAGGTCCCAGCCAAACATCTGCCGCATCACGTCAGCGTGTATATCAACCACAATTTCATGATCTTACCAGCCCAGTGATCTTCGCTTCTGGACCATGGATAAGCGGACCGAGGTCAGGTACGTCCGTCAGAAGCTGTATTGCCTTCAAATAGTCCCGCTTTGTCACGCAATCTTGCGCAAGAAGAAGATGCATTTGCGCCTGGATGCACAGTGAGCGAGTTCGGGCAGTGGCGGAAACGAAAGATGGCTGACCTTCACCAAGGGGGATGAATCGACATCTGGATGCTGATTGACTTCACGCATTATGTTATCACGGAGCCCGACATCAAATACGATGATGGACTAGACGTGGATCAAGCACTCGCTGACGTTTCGTTATATACGCTTACCTTGATGAGCTCCACGAACTCCTTTGCCTCGTCATCACATTCACGAAGGGCAATGTCAAAGGCATCCACTGCTTGGCCGTGCTTCCTCTGCCCGCAGAGTGCAAATCCGCTTGCAATATGAGCGATGAGTGGCGGTCGTGTACTGAGGATCGATCCAGCCTGCTCAAGGTCAACGAGGGTTCTATTGAGGGAAGAAGATACGTCACCATAGCCGCTTTAGCGTCTTCCAAGGCTTCTTCCCATCTCTCTAGCCGTGCACGGACCAGCGCACGGTTGGCACGTGTATACCGAAGAAAGTCTGGATAGTCCGCATTTGTGATTTCCTCGGAGAGTATGTTGTCGACTTGGTTCAAATCTCCCTTGGACCATGCATGATACGCAGCAGTACTGACGTATGTGAACTGAGCCCAAGGTGTTGTGGTCAATCTCAATATCATGCGACCCGAAAGAGCAGACATACAGGTTCCGAATGAGGCTCTTGTCTAAGATTGGGAAGCAGTTTCTGAAAGATACGTAAACGAAGCCACGCAGATCACAAAACGATGCATGCTTACACGGAAGAAATGGCGCTTGGGAACGAATTTTGGGAGGCTCCGGATGGAAATTTTATGGTCCTTTCCTCCGTTAGCAAGGAGAGTGTCATTCGGCGAGATAGCCGCAGTGATCACCTCGCAGGGCTGAATGGAAGGATGAAGGCGTTCCCGTGTAGCAATATCCCAGATGCTCATAGAGCGTCCCGAGGCAGAGGCCCCGATGATGAATTGACCGCTGCTGGAGACACAGAGGGAAGTTGTGAAATCTGACTGCGGATCTCCCCATTTTCCGAGGATGGTTCGATTAAAGACGTCGATGCACCTGATGGAGCCGCTTGGACCTCCAGCGAATATACGTTGACCATCGATGGACCAGGCGAGCGAATATGTTGGTTGACTGTCAGCAGAGATGTGGGCCAGCTGAGCTCCGGTGCGGCTGTTCCAGATCCGAATCGAGCGACAGCCCCAAGCGGTACAACCCGACGCAATGCGACCACCACCGGGCGAAAACCTGACGGAAGACACTGGAGACGTCTCCTGGTGTTTGAGCGGACCTACGAGACGCCTTCCTTTCCTTATGCACCAGACGATGACCGACCCATCATCCGATGAACTCGCGACGCGCAACGAATCTGGCGAAACGTCCAACCCGGTGATCCTCCGCCCGTGTCGCTCCGCCGATTCCACCTCTTTTTCATGACTTTTCTCGTTCCAAATCGTCACCTTTCCTTCAGCATCCCCACTCACGATCCATTTCCCGTCTTTCGACGCCACCACGACATTGACCGCGACGCCGACGTTCATCGACGGATATATCTCCTGGCGATCCTCCACGCTCCATACTCTAATGGTTTTCTCGTCCTTGCACGTGCTCACTATGTGTCTCCCATCGGGAAGAAACACCAGCGACGACACTGGTCCGTCATGGCCCTCGATCTGGCACAGAACGTCTGAACACCCTCAAGTTAGCAATCATTCGTCGAACTGGAAGTCCGTTCTCCTCACCCTTCGGCCTTTCATCGACACTATGCTGTCTACCCCGGCGTGCAAGGCGATGGTTCTCGGATATTTCTGTAGTTTGACAGTGGTGAGTCCTGAATCTAGGAGCAGCCCGCCAGGCTATTGGACTGCTGGAATCACTCACCCTTGAGCCATCCGAGAATGGTCTTGAGAGCCATGTACAACAAGAACAGGAACATGGACAACGAGATGGCTAGCGGCAGCCTGCATGCATGCAAGCACAGCAACCTTGGAGTTCCGCAAGGGCCTTTCCATTCTTGCAGCTGCGGCTTGCCTCGTGGTGCCTGGGCGTCTTTATTGTTTCCCAGATTCATGTGCGAACTTATGCCGGCAAAGGAGCCGCAAACAGTTTTGGTTTGACAGGAACAAGAGTTTATTCTTCTTTGCTCTTGTCGACCAAGGAGTCCGTGGTAGACGAGCGTCATCTCCCAGGCGACGAAAGATCTTTTTCACTGAGAACAACCTCCGACCTGCCGCAGCCGCTCATTGTCTCCCCCGTCTCCCGATGGTATGATCGAAGCCGGTCACGCGAGTTTAAGGTAAGCCATCATGTCTCTTCGAAGCGATGCGTTCTGCATGATTGAGAGCGTGATTTCGGCGACATGAACCTCATGGTGGCGGGAACTACACGATTATGAGAATACAAACATATCCAACAACGAGAGTGAGTCCTTGTACAAAGCGCTGTGAAGCGTGGAAGCCCAGTTGATAGTACATACTCCGGCCCTCACCAAAACACCAATTAGAATAAGCTGAGCAGGGAACTCCGCCTCAGCACAGTCCTTTGTGTTCTTCCAGAGGACTTCCCCCGCAGGAACATTGAAAACGCACCAACGTGCGCTTCGCAGATCGCCGAAAACCAGAATTCATGGGCAGAGTCGTGGGTTAAGACCAGGTTATGAGCGATCTCGTGGGCAAGTGCGAAGAACCTGGTGTCGGATATATCGTTAGCGGCGACACACGAAACTATGGATAACGAAAGAAAACGGACCATGATATCTGAGCTTCCTGCGTCCTTTCAGCTTTGACATCGTCGTCATCTTGTTGGGAGACATGTCAGCTATATTCTTCCTCGAGTCCATGCAGCTGGATTCCACTCACGCCATTCCTCAAAATATCGCATATTGAGGTAGATGCTTCCTTTCTGATTAAATGCGATCGGTCCTCCAGGAACGTCGTAGAAGATATGCAACGATGTCAAAGGAAGGTTGTACACCGAGGCAATGGGTTTGATGATCCCGATGAAACGAGTCAATATTTTTTCTTTGCGTTTCAAGAATGTGTCGGCCAGCGATACACCTATGGAAATCGACGGTTAGGACCTCAGCACTGAACATGGCACTAGTTGAATCGTGTTCACCTTCGGCTACATGGATCTTCATGCCATCCCTTGTATCTGATACCTTGTGAATAGCAACAAGGTAACGAAGACCTCCGAACTTACCAAGCAGACGTAGGGACCCGATACACATCGAATCGTCACAGTATCGGTCGTTCAGGAACCGAATCGCTTCGTCTTTGCTATCGAGCAATTGGCCGCCTCCTGAAGCACATGCGTCGATCGCTCCATCGACGTTCTGACCTATACAACACGTCAGATAATGCAGGTAGACGGAAAGATTTAGCTCACGGATGTAGTTCTGACTGATCACCTCACGCGAAGTCCTGGAGCAAAAGTGAGCTTGATGAGGTTTACAGAGTCGCTCAAACTTACCACGCAGATGGGAGAGATACAGCATTTTCGGACATGACCGAAGACTCCACGCTGGACACTAGCCTGCGTTTGACGCCTTGATAAGCGTTGCGAACATTGTTCAACGCGGCAGATACAGGTACACTGAGAGAGGCAAATTGAGAGAGGGAACCCTTTCGGTGTGGTTGATTGTGCGAGTTCTGTTTTGTCGTTGAACAATTTTTGCTCGAGTCTGGTTGCCGCTTGGCGATCTGATCAACTTTGGGAGGGGAAAAGGGCTCGTTAGCAAAGGTATGCTATTTATGTCCTGAAGGGGATCGAACGAACCATTGTATCCAGTTCGTTTCAAGACTTCCAGGTCCGTGGACAAGATTGTCCCTAGAAGAAGAGTTTCGCTAACTTTCGTTGTTCCGAACAAGAGCCGACACAAAGCGGCAGCGACCCTTTTCACGAAGGTAAGTACTAAGAGATGCCTTCAATGTTCAGAGGATATTACTCACTCGTACATGTCGGCCTTTGCATACTGCGAAATCCACAACTCCAATCCTTTTTTCTCATCATACTTCGTGATTGCCCAGACGTCCTGGGTTCGTGGTGTGATGTGGTTGGCGATGGTAAGGGTCTTGGAGACGAACAGCCTCTTACAAACCCTGACTTTAAAATTATCGGGACTAGAAGGCACGGGAATCTTAGGCTGGGTACGTGTACACTTCTGGAGAAACAAGGGAAGTCTTGCGAGAATCAAGTTTTGTAGGTCGGAGCAGGTTTTTGTATCCGAGATTTCATCGGAGTCGTCGTATTTCTCTTGTATGACCGCACTCAATCGCTTGCATCCGACTGAGGTATAGAAGCCTGTTGAATCCTCTCAGTGAAGAACGCGCAAGACCACAAAAAAAAGACGCACGCTCAAGGGTATCATCTTGCGGCGCAGCAAAGATAAAGTCACTAAACAGCTCGTAGTCCCTGTAATCGTCGACAATGACGATCTCATCCGGTCGTCGAAGTTCATACACATGTTCCCATCCACCCTTGTTGTCACTTTCCTTGCGACGCAGGCCAAGCAAGGTGGGCTGGGAACCCATTCTGTACAAGGTGGTATTGGGGATGCGGGTGCTTCGGGCCGCGAGATCGCGCAACTTTGCCAAGAAACTATGCCTTCACATTCAGACGTGATCCATGCAGTGATTGCTGAAATCTAATACGTACCCTTCATGTCCCTTTGCAAGCTGGTAGAACCTAGCAGAATCGTCAATGAGACTCTCCGCTATATCTTTCACGGAAGGCTCGTTCTTGGATCCACAAGCGCTCAAAAAGCGGTTCGCGCTGGGGCTGAAGTTTACAAAGTCGAACAACATCGCATGGAAATCGTCCGTGGGATCTCCTAGGTAGCATTGGGCGGGGGTCAGGTATTCTTGAGTCCCAGAATGATTTACGGGGACAACAGGGAGCTCAGAAATTTTGGTGAGCTCGGCCTGGGTAAAACCTGCAATGACGTTGGAATCGAAGGTGATGATACCGCAAGCACTTACTTTGAATGCAGTCCGAGAAACAATCGAACCACTGTCGGGCGGTCTCTTGGTTGGATGGTTTTGATGTCTTCAATAAAGCTAGGAGCATCGATGAGGGTGGGTGCTGCTGGATACCTATCTCGCTGATAAGGACTTTCTGATATGCATTTTGCACGACGGAGAAGCCGAGAGATTTCCACTGAGTACCAGAGAATACCTGAAAGCACATATGAACAGAGCCCTTGCAACGAAACAGGTCCCACCGTACATCTCCCAGCTTCTTCAAACAGGTGTCGTCCTTGTTCTCCGCCGGTACGAACTCGATTTCTCGGAAGTTGTCTGGATTGTAATCCGGGTATTGAGAGCGAAGGTTCTCACATAGGTACGTGAACGCTGTGCCACCAACATTGACATCCGCGGATGAACAAAGGTCTATGATCGTCTCGAGAGGTGGATAGCGACGTAATCCGAGGCGATACAACAGTTCGGCTAGACACCCAACTGTAAGTCTTGTGCTACCTCAAACACAGCCAAGATCCTCACCTTCGTCCGACTCGTTCAACCATTTCGACCTCTTACCCCAGTCGATCACGGGTAGATGGAGTTGGCGGAAGATATCCAGTGGCGGGTAGAGCTCGTTGGCACAGTGACGAGACCTGTTGCTTGCCTCTTTCGACGTTTCTTCTTTCGTGAATGCCGGGGATGATTTCAACTTGGAGAATTCGCTCGACGTTAGGGTACTCTGAACTTGTACGAGATAGGTTATTAGATCCACAATACTCCAATCCCCAATGTCCACCAATCTGTGTACAGTCAATGTACGATTGAGTGAAGAAAGTTGCGTTCAACATACCGGTCTAATAGAAGCTCAGGTGGTGCATGCCTTCGAACTCCGATAGAAGCAAGAAATGTTTCCATCTCTACTCTGTTTTCGATCCCTCGCGTGAACTGGACGATCGGTAGTTCGAGATCACGGAATAGCTTAAGGTTCGCGACAGGGAGATACGAGCCCTCCGGCGGACGCAGACCACTGGTCGTAGGGATGCAGTTCTTCTTCAAAAATAGTGCCACTGCCGCACGACGCGTATCGTTTGGGAGCGTCAGCCATACACGAGAAAGCGTGACGAGGACACATCCCGCCCAATCGATCGACTGAGTGAAGTCGTATTTCGGATCGGCGGACATGATCTCGTCGGAAGAGATATGATCTAACCATGATGCGACGGTGAACTCTCGCCAACCAAGGCTCACAAGCTCGGCGCGAGTGAAATATTTACTGATGTTGAGAGGGATTAAAGACACCGGGAGTGGTCCGTCTGGGGGCATGTGGGTCCCGAGGCCCTTCGAATCGACGAAGAATTGTATTGAGGACAGTTGGCGTACGGTTTCACCCGCTCCCCGAAGAGTGGTCGCATTCAAAAGGTCAGCCGTGCGTGAGGTCGAGTTTTCTTGCTTCATCCACCACTGAAGGCAGTAGATCAACTCCTCTTCGTTGAGAGTGTGCTCGCCAAGGTCTTGCAGAACATCTGTGAACGATATAGGGAGGATCTTGTGTTGGCCTGGGAGTGCCGCGACAGTATGCGCACCCCTTTGGCTGACGTATTCCGAAAGCATGGGTAATGATTTGAGGAACTTGGCGAAGACGGGGTCGAATGCTCTGATGTCAGGAGCCTCGCGCACACCGACAGACGAGAGGAATCGCAGAGGCATGGTAGAACATTCATAGAACGAGTTTGCGAGCAGTTGGTAAACCTTTGGAGACGGTGTGGAGTGGCGGAATGTGAAGAATCTGAGGACATGAAGGAAGCGTCGCTGCAACTGAGACTGGATCTCTTGCGATGGTCGTGAATCAGTGGCTGCTGCCTCCCATGACCTCTGAATTTCAGATAGCTCCAATTCGTAAACAGCACGACACAGGAGACCTCCGACGTATAGTAGCTCCCTGTTCCAGACTTGAAAACCGACGATGATGAGTTACCTTACAATATCGATCAATCGGGACACTCACCCGCGACGTTCCTGTCACTGTAAGGCCTAATTAGTACCCGTCACTCACATCGGATTTCAGTGACTTACACTAAATCGATGGATTCGCGTTCAACTGTAGGAATGAAGTATGATGCCATGTGGCCTCCGATTCCCGTAGTTTGTCCGGTCGCATGACCCTAGCCGACCATAAATAGGAATCGGGGACACCACCATGCAGACTCACAATAAAGATCCGAGTGTGTGCAGCTCTGACGTTCGATTAAATCACAGGTTTCGTGAACACGAAAGGTTGCTCACCCCTCTAGATCGGCGCGAAGCCCTCGGAAAATAGAAGGGAATTCGCGAGCCCTGGGGTTCTGTCGGTCGATGCGGCTTTGATCATATTCATCCTTCCCAGTCTTGACGTCGCGATGGTAAGGCTGAGAGATAACAGGTAGCCCCGGGACTTACATAGATCAAGCTGTACTTCAGGGATGAAGGGGGATTCTTCTTCAGACACCGATATAATTCCTTCGAGAGTCTCTCCTCCACTTGGACGTCAACCTCTACAGTGAAAATTGTGAGTATCACGCTCGACGTCTCCACTCCCTTATAATCCCCGAGTTGTTCGTTGTCAAGAGATTCTATAGCATCTCCCGATGCGGGATTCTCACTTTCAGCGCTAGTGTACACCGCTCGCATAAGCTTGGCTTCGATAGTGATTGCTATTTTCGGCACAATCAACACATATGCAATCTCCCCACGAATACCACTCACGATGACGTTGGATGCCTTTCACATGCATGATGTTCCTCTCCGGGCTGGAGCATTTCAACTCCATTGGTAAGTCGATTGGTCTAGCGGGTCCTGGAGACTTCTTGATGTACCCGATGCGATGGTCGTCAAAGAAAACCGCTACATCCTTGAGATTCACCATAAAGGTGATCGATGATGCCAGAAAGCGCATCAAGTCCAGCGCTGGAGGCATCGGACAAGCCTCCCGCAGTGGCATTACAAATGTTGTCCAAGGATCCGGAGGCTCCTTTGAAGGAAGGTCACCACGACGGACATAGAGCTGTGAGTTACCAAATCAATCAGGGGGAAGTCAGGTGAACGAATTGAATGATACCAGTACCTGGTTCGTATTTTCCTTCCAGTAAAATTGCATTCCATATCCTATAACTACGTTATACTATAGGGACTCAAAACAAGAAAAATATCGTACCTCCGGATGATACGAAGGGACTTTCAGTCACAGAAAACAAGCTGTAAAATCCTAAAACAGTTTGTTGGTCCAATGATACATTGGAAGCGAGGTTTTCCACGAACCGACACCGAATGCGCCGATCTTCTCTGGGTTAGGATTACCTTCGGCTGAGGGGAACGATGGTTCATTTGAATGCCGTAGAATACCGAAGTAAATAACCCACCAATCCTGGGAAGTCTCCTCCAGTCGTCCTTGGTGAACGCTTTCCCATTGTTTCGGAATGTCCACTGTACAACCTTGAGGAGGGAAATGATGTCAGCACCACAGCCTCAAAAACAGAAGTACGACCATACATTGGTAGAATTTATGTCAGGCAAAGTATGCGGATCACTGCTTTCTACCGCCGCGTCTCCCTGGAAAGTGGTCCCAAAACGAATCTCAGCAGAGGATGATCGAGCATCGTCTGAGTTTTGAAGCAACTCCCGAAACACTGGGATAACGAATAAGTGAGATCAAGAATGCTCCCAGGAAAGTTTGAAAATCGTGGCTCCTACAGGTAAACTCTCCCGAATAGCGTGCCAGCACTTTGTCGATCAATGCCCGTTGGTTAACCTCGACTGGTGCATCTTCTTCAGTTTGCTCCTGAAACATTAAAGGTAAAACGATAATAGAGACGAGGAGAAAAATAACGGAAACGCACCAGCGCTTGCGCATCCACAGGAATCATAGCAGCAAGGCGTCCTCGAGGTAAGTACAATAGTTGCGAATGGATAATGGCAGTTCAACGAGAATGAATAGCAGAGAGTATGGTCGGTTGACAGAATTCCGCGGTGACACTCAGGTCGACGCCGATGCTAGTTGCAGTCAGGTATCACGTCGTGGTTGTCGCGTGTGATACGCAACGAGCGCCAATAGAGGCATCCTGGGAACAAAGCCCGATCCTGTGGATGTTACAGTCTCATTAGAAAGTGTCAATTCGAGTCTTTCGAAAATAACTTGAAGCTCCGAGTCGAGGCTGACTGACATTACACGAGTCCATGAGCGAGTCCGAGACCCTTGCCAGTGAACATAACCGGTGACCACACCGTGACATCCAAGTTGCCAGTGAAAGTTGAACTTGAAGTAGTAACAACTATAGTCTAGTATAGATACGTCTCAAAGAGGTTGTTTCCACGAAACGAGTTTTTCCACTGAGCGTTTGAACTTCCAGGATGCCAGGACTCACAGATCTCCCAGAAGACATTCTACTTCGCACCATCTCCTTTCTCTCACCACCAGAAATTATCGGTCTTCGACAGGTAATCGTGCTTGAGATCATTGGTGTGTTGATTGCGACTGATGGGATCGCACCGACTCGATGATCTAGGTCTCGAAAACATTGTATCCAGTGACATACCACCCCGTGGTTTGGATCCGTGCATACAAAAGTGCAGCACTTCCCCGCCCTCCAGGACCATACCTACGTCCCGGTGACAAAGAGGGATTGATGTTCCTCGAGCGTGCATTAGTCCAATCTGCAAAGTTGGAACCTTGGACCGCCCGCAACCTCCATCCACATGCTGTTCACAGCTTCCCCAACGTTGGCAACTGGATGAATGACCGGCATTTCACGCAATGGGGATCATGGTTGATCACAATCACCGAGTCGTCCGTAGTCTACCGCAACCTCAACCCCGACGAGCCGCAAACACATGTCTTGTTTCGTTTGGACGACTCAAGTGGACTCGGAGGTCTCAATCGCATCCTGTGTGCTGACACGGTGACTCTCGCGGGTCATCCCATCACATATGTGCTTCTCGAGGCTCGGAATGGTGATGACCCACTGTAAGTTTTAGTTGTATTGAACCAGTTACTGATAGCATGAAACGCGATAGGACGTTGTTGAAGATCGTTGGCCACTTTCGCTCATCACTATCGCTAGAGGTTGCCATTCCGCTTTCATATCCACGACACTATGCATTCAAGTACATGACTGCCAGTCCGCGATACATCTGCATCTATGCAGATGATGTGTCAAAAGACGGGGAATTTTCATTTGCGCTTCTCGACGTTACAACGGAGAAGATATACCATCTTCCACCTTACATGTCTACCCTGGTAAGTTCGCGTGTCATCATCCATCTAGCTATATTAATGTGGCAGCGAAGGCACCGGAAATACTCGAGGATTTGGAGAATTCGCGCTGCGCGTACTTCCTCTTAACAGACACGCATATCCTTACCACCTTTAACGATTTTTTTCAACATGACAAACACATACAAGCGTTCCGCCTTCCTTCGGAAGCGGAGTCCGGTGCTACTGTCGAGGACGACGGAAATTTACGGATGACACACGAAGGGATATGCCAGATTTCTGAATCGCCCGAGTGGGTCCTCTGTCGGAATAAGGTCACCAATGTTGGAGGGGTGCAGACGACAGAGATACGAGTCATGATCCATGACCTCGACTTCATGGATGATTCCGGGGGCCTCAACGAAGACGGACTCAGGGCCATAGACCTCACTTTAACCGCTTCAAGTTCTCCCGGAATTGGAACGATCACACTGTCACAACGTACCCCTGTGATTTATTTGAAGGATGAATGGCTGGGGTTTCTGGGGATGGAAATTTCGGAGGATGGGTTCGGACGCGGCATGTTTATCAGGGGAGGAGACATTCAAACGTTTTCCATGGATGCGAGCGGTCCAGTTTGTCGGGTCGACTTTGGGCCAAGGAGAGATGCGCACATGCTTAACCTCCCTAGCTATCTGCGATTTGATGCATGGAGTGGCAAGGTTTACTATGTGTCGTGTGATTCAGACCTCAGGGTCCATACATTTGTATGATTTGATAGTGAATATTCTGACACTATTTTGGGGGGATTGCATTGTATATGACTCGATGATCGACTCCACCTGTAAAGGACCTAATTGGAAACCTGGCGACGGTGGGAAACAAGGAGAGGACAAAGTTCTATTGCCGAATAAAACACTCTAATGACCCGTATAACCTGTCGATTCAACACCGGATTTAAATTTACCAACAGTGCATGCCGCTCCCAGCAGCAGTTTCACCGTGACATCCAGATGAAGCACAACTTGCCAGTGAAAGTTGAACTTGAAGTAACGAACACCCGTTGTTGTTCCAGGCGGCTCGCAATTGACTCCCTTGGATCAAAACAAACATCCGGCGCAATAGAGGAATTAGATGGAACACCGCGCACATGCCTTGGACCTCGAAGTATGTACACACCTTGAGGCGTTACCCATGGCAAATTTGTCAGATTGCTCCGGTATGCAACGTGTGTCGATACCACTTTGATCTTTAAGTACCATTTATAACGGAGATGCTGACGTTCTGATAGGGACAAGGTGGGAAGAGGATTCGGGATTTGCTAATTTCATCAAGAAAGCTGAAGGCCCAACTGATTCCAGAAGTTACCAATACACCAATTCTTCCAGGTTACGATCACTTGGCTCGTAGAAAACTATACGTGATCGACCTTCACACTATCCTTACTCTTCTCGAGTTCTTCGAACTCTTTCTGCCCCTCCTCCAGTTCACGCTTCCTGTCCAACACTTTCTGGTCTACCACCATCCCGGTGACCTCATAGCAAACCTCGGAAATAACTTGATGAATCTCAGGATGGGTAACGAGTTTCCCGATGGCTTGCATCATATTTGTCTGCGAGACCTGTGGTTCGATCATATCAATTCCATTCCGCTGGAATACTTCCTTCACAACGTTCTTCACAACGTTTCTCACGAGATTATTCTGGGAGAGGCTGCGAAAGAAGTCCGAGACACCAGATTGCGGAATGTTGGAGTCCATCTGGTTCAGGAGGGTGGCGTTGGCTGGGCCACGATGATGGCAAATTAGAATCAAAGACTAATTAGAGCGAGACCCTCACCTCTGAGCCTGGCCATCGCCTTCTCATTCTGTTTTATAAATGCTTCCCGTACTGCTGTGAGGCCCGGACGTATGTCGTCGTTTGTCTTGTATCGATATTTGCTGAAGGCTCCGAGAATGACGCCCGCCTCTGATTCAGGGATGTCAGCGATTTCCATCGCTTCCATCAAGCGAGTGACATTCTCTTGTATACGCAAGTCTGGCGGGTACATGAGAGTGACGAAGGCCTGGTCGAGGCGGGATAGTCGGTGGTTTTCCATGATGTTTATACCGTTCGTAAGATTGGCGGTCATAGGATATCTAGTGAGATGAAGGAGGTAAGGGATTGCGAGACATTGATGCACGGCGACATACATCATGATCGAGTAGAGGTCAAATTTGCTGAAAGCGGCTACGTCGCACATGTCAAGGATCTGGCTTTTGACCTTTCTTAGACTCCCAAGTTTCGGCAAATAGTGGCTGCGGACAGCCTGCTCGTCGAAAGTGATGACATCTCCTCTGGCGGGACTCTGAAGTTCATGTACGAACCCCAGTGCGTGGCCAAACTCGTGGAGAATCCTTCCGCGATCGGACTCCAAAGGTTCTGCCAGACAACGGAGCGATCCTAGATTCATTGTCGGCTTCTCGATACCGATATTCACTGCATCAGTCCCCACTTGACTCCAAAAGCCACCATTGGGATCGGAGGAATTAAAGGAGACACGAATATCGCCCAGTGCATGCTCGTCGACTCGAAACTCGACGTTGGCGAAGTCAGCCCAAGTGTGGGCCTTGCTTGTCTTTTTGAGGGACATCTGGGGGGGATCAGACCTTGCGAGTGTCTTCACGACGGCCTGTTTTTGCGTCTCATCTCCACCGAGGAATTGAACACGCAAGAT
>JBBPRJ010000080.1:0-18927 GCA_038092975.1 Chalciporus piperatoides | reverse complement strand
CCCCATAGTTTTGACCGCCGACTATGCCGCTTTACTTGTACAGGAATTCGGCCGGAATCCGATCATTAACGACGAAGCTGCATTCGACCTACACGCACCGTATGTCTTTTTCTGCTTGTTCCCTTTATCCAACTCCTTCGTACTTTCAGTTCGTTTGACATTGCCACCGGCGATCTTTCATAGACCACACCACCCAAACCTCCAAGTTCTTCCTCCCCGCTCCCCAATTG
The DNA here is from genome assembly GCA_038092975.1 of Chalciporus piperatoides. Lineage (NCBI taxonomy): Eukaryota > Fungi > Basidiomycota > Agaricomycetes > Boletales > Boletaceae > Chalciporus > Chalciporus piperatoides. The sequence continues at coordinate 18,697 of JBBPRJ010000080.1, read as the reverse complement.
TTGCCATAATGGGACATGTCGATCATGGAAAAACTACCCTTCTTGACAATCTTCGCTCATCCACTGTGGCAGCCTCCGAAGCTGGTGGAATCACGCAGCATATTGGTGCTTTCTCTGTTCCTGTGAAGACGAGCGGTGACTCTTTATCGACGTCAGAGGAGGATGAGCGTCTGATCACGTTTCTCGACACTCCGGGACACGCTGCCTTCTCTGCCATGCGCGCACGGGGGGCTTCCGTCACTGACATCGTCGTCCTGGTGGTTGCTGCTGACGATGGTATCATGCCGCAGACATTGGAAGTCATCGAGCTCGTCAATCGTGAGAAGGAGGCAGGTAGAATCGGAATGGTTGTTGCAATCAATAAAGTCGATAAGCCTGAGGCTGATGTGGTAGGTGTTTTCTTCCCAGCCCCGCCGTCTGTGCAGACCCTATGCCCATCGTCTCTCACCTGTAGGATGAAACCAAACTTGCACTCTTTTCCGCCGGCGTCTCTCTAGAAGAGTATGGGGGCGATGTTCCTTGCGTCGCCGTCTCTGGCCTTACTGGAGTCGGGTTGCCAGAGCTTGTGGAAACTCTCTCGTTGGTCGCTGATGTCATGGACCTTCGCGCAGAACACGACTGTTCCCCCGTTGGATATGTCCTTGAATCACGGATTTTGAAAGGATTTGGGCGAGCACATTTACTCTATCTCGCATCTTTTGCTAAACGTGCTTACGCATGCTCACAGCCCTGCTGCAACCGTTCTTATGACTCGTGGTACACTTAGATCTGGAATACCTCTTCTTGCGGGAACGTCTCAGTGTGCAACTCGTCGCCTTCTGTCACCCTCTTTACAACCCGTGACCTCAGCTGGACCTGGTACCCCTGTTCTCGTCACTGGTTGGAAGTCCCTACCTGCCGCGGGTGATGAGGTTCTCTCGGGCAGCGAGGCGGACATCAAGAAAGCATGTATAAATCGAGAGCGCCGACGAGCCCTGCAGAACGTCCTTGGTGATGTCGAGGCAATAAACGCTGCACGACAGGCAGACAGAGAGAGAGAGAAGGAGGACAGAGAGAAGGACGCCGCTGCGAGGGGGAAGAACAGGTACCGTTTACCACCAATAGTGGGCGAAGAGAGTGCCATTCCAGATGCTGTCAAAAAGAAGTTTCTCCGAGTCGTTGTGAAGGGTGACGTCAGCGGAAGTGTAGAGGCGCTCGTTGGCGCAATCGAGGGTATTGGGAATAATCTCGCTGGTGTCAAAGTCGTCTCCACTGGCGTAGGAGATGTCAATGACTCAGATGTCATGATGGCCAAAGCTTCGGATGGTACGCTGCCTCTGAATCTTCTATGCATACTCTCACCTTACGTTGCCGTCCTTTGCAGCTATGATTATCGCATTTTCCGTTAGCGTACCACGGGCCATCCGAGCTTCAGCTTCACAGGACGACGTCCCAATCTACACCTCCGAGATCATATACCGGGTTATGGACGACATTCGGGATCGTGTCACCTCTCTCCTACCATGCAATTACGAGACCAAGGTCACTGGCGAGGCGAATGTGCTTCAGTTATTTGACGTACAAATCAAAGGAAGCACCAAAAAGATTGCTGGGTGCAGAGTCATCAACGGTATTTTACAACGATCCAGTTCGGTACGAGTAGTGAGGGGAGGTACAGTCGTGCATGAAGGTGGGCAGCATTTGACTCGCACCTGCCTCAGATAGTCGGCCTGACATGACTCTAGGCTCCGTGGATGCGTTGAAACAGCTAAAGAAGGACGTGACTGATGTGAGGAAAGGCTCCGAATGTGGTGTCAACCTTCAAGGCTTCGATGATCTCCGAGAAGGCGACTTGATACAAATGTTCCAGACGATAGAGCTACCAGGCGTCCTATAATACTTATCCACAACTTAGCGTATCATATCGCATCGCACATTCTACCAGCTCCCTAGATTTTCACGAGTCATACCCAATATAGATTGCCATTCGAAAACGTTCATTTACAACTATGATTCTTGTTATGTTGGCCGAGTATGATCTCTTTTCCACCGATGGTGCCGGTTCTGCCTCCAACCCCGAAGGTCAAACTGATGTTTCCAAGATCACGCGCTGTTTTCTCAAGGACAGTCCAGCTTCGGGTGTCCGACTTCTTCAGAATAACCTCGACTTTAGTCCCGAAAAACTTATAGGAAGACGCGTCAGGCTTAACCGGACCGAAGAGCTGGATTGTGCGCTTGAACCGCTTTTGAGCGGGCAAATACAGATCAAGATGAAGCTGTCAGCCCCGTAATGAATAAGGCGCTAGAACAGCATGAACCATTTCGCAAATGAAGTGCTAACCTGTGTCTCCTCAACTGTAACCTTGCTCCTTTCCTCGTCCGCTTGTTTTGCAAATACGGACACGTGCACCTCGTTCGGCGTCTGGTAATGATCGACACGGCACTCGGTGAGGAGCTGTTGGGTTTGGTGATGCGCGGCGTATCACAAAGGGATCAAATAGCGGTCAGCGGCCCGATGACCACGTAATAAAAGTGGTAGTGCGCACCGGCTCTGTGGATGCACCCTCCTTCGGGACGAAAACATGGCGGCCATTCTTGCATCCTTCGATCTTGAGGAATTCTTCAAACTCGAGGACACGCCGTTTACAGCATAGGTAACCCTAAGAACGAGCAGAAAAACGGACCACGGTGTGCGGGGTGTGGAGCGACGTAAAGAACTGAGCGGCTCACCTTGCTTCCCTCGCGAAAGATGGGCTGGTGGGCACAGAGTTAGTTCGTTCGAATTCAGGGAATATATACACGGAAAATCGAGATCGATGGGGCAGGAAACTTGAAACGTACGGGTGCAGGGTGGTAGGTGCAAACAGTGCCTTCGCCATCTCCGATACGGTTTTCGGCATCGCTCGAAAAAGCTACGCCGCAACCCTTACGTCTGCACTGAGTGCCAGGTGTAACGGACACACTCAAATCCTCCTCCTCTTCGGATGGAGAGGGAATAACGGAACCAGTGGACGTTATCGGAGACACAGACGACTGTGTTGCTGGTGTCTGCGAAGGTGCTATGGAATAGATTTCCTTTCCTTCCTTTGACACTATCATTGTGGGAGGCCCAATGACTGTGTGCTTCTGTATCTGAGGAATAACTTGCTGTACCGATGTTGTATGCGGGCCAACCTCGCACCCCTTTTTCGATCGATGATCGTCAGCTGTGTAGGCGCACCTCAGATAAGAGGACATACATACAGGCATTGCCATGAACTCGTCAAAGTCAAGAACAGGCTTGTTAATATTTGGGCAACATGACCATGACTTAAGCCCCTCGTGAAAGACCTGTCAATGAAATACCATGAAATGGTTGATGATCGACAGGGCTGAGCAGCTTACCGGTGCTCCAGGGTGGTATGTACAATTGGTATCCGCGTTTTCTGCTGGGAGAAAATCTTTACCGCACCCTTTGTGCGCACAGCGCAGCATACTGTTCTAGAACTTGATAGTGGGTACAAAGAGCTTCACAAGTACTAAGTGCCCGAGGAACCCTCGACGAGGTACTTATTGTATGTATGCTTATGTAATCGCTGGAATGTTCATGAAATTACAGTTCGTTAGAGAAGTCTCACTAAAGGATCAGTGGATGCGCTGAACCAGATAATCAAGAATGTACTCGGGAACAGGGTCAGCCCAAGGCTTGGGTTTTCTGTATCCACACTCAAGGAGAAAGCTTTGTGGAAGACTTGGTAGTTTGCCTCAGCGACAGAACATCGGAAATATCATGAGTTCTGTCTACTGCATGCAGCTCGATCCAAACCACGCGGAGGTAGGCCGATTTAGGGGATAAATCAGCCAGCTGGTGATGAAGGGGTATTCAAATACCGTAAACCACTGTTGTCAGCGCATGCTTTGCGTTAAGAGTAAGCAAGTTTAAGTGTTAGTTTAACATGTACACTGGATGTCACTAACCGAGCTTGATTGAGATGCGGAATGTGTTACAATTTGATGTCGATCTCGGCGCTGCGGTACGAGTGTAGCTCACTCAGATAGGTTACCGATCAGGCAGTGAAACTATGAAGGATGCTAGCCAGTGACAAACTCAACTGGATTGCTACTTCAACGGGAACGGAAACGGTCAAATGAACTTGCAAATGTGTTAGGATATTTTTCAACTGAAGAGGAAGGTAGACTGCCCTGCGGACCTCACCTTCGAGACTGTATTGAGAAAGAATCCCAGACTCGGGGGTGAGATGCGAGTGGATCAGAAGTGCTCCAAGAATGTGAAGTAAGAGTGGAGTCGTATGTAGGTCAAGGTCATCACTAGCCAGAAATGAATATTAGCAAATCGACATCGTTTACAATGTCCTATTTACTTAGTCTTGCAGCTGAATTTGTACGCAGTGTTCTTAATTGAAGTTGCATACTGATGATGGCCTCGGAAGAAATTTGCAGAAACACGGTGGTGAAACGTGAGCACCCCTCACAGTGCCACGCATTTTAAACACTTGTTATACAGCGCTATGATCACTCTTCGCACGCGTGTGCAGACGCTGGATATTGGTGCAGTTAACATCCATGCATAATCTTGTTATATTACACCCACATGGAACAAGAATGGAGAATTTGTGCTCCTCGAGGCTGCAATGAAAGGCGTTGGCAAAGGAATTGACCTAAAATGTCGCACCCTGGAGACAAATGACTATTCTCTGCTCGTTGATGTTCCTGTCCTTGGTAATAAATCGAGCATCTTCGGAGTGACTGAATTAAACTGGCAAGCTCGTGCGATTACATAAACGCTGCTGGAGCACTGCGCGTTCGGGGATTGAGCAGTCCGAGCACTGGGTTCAGAGCCGTAGGATCTGGACTTTCGTTGTAATGCGCAAATCACATACAAATTACTTCGCCCACCATTAACACGTTATGGAAGGCCATCTGGTGAGTATGGAGATTAGTATCCGACAAGTAATGGGGGAATCCGTTTTCCATATCTATTTGTCAATCCAAACCTGGGCCAAGTGCCTCCCACACCAGAAAACCTACACCCCATGGACCAACGCGAGCAAGCGTCCGAAGAGCGGAAGAGATCCGCCGATGAATGTTGGACTCGAAAGGTGCACGTAATGTTGCTCCATGATTCTGACCACGAAAGAATGATATTACACCATCTTCCTGGACTTTTCGCACCAGGGGGAATGATGAGCCAGGGTTGCCTGGGTGAGATGCATGGATTCTTTGGAGCTCGATGACACGACGAGCCACATCCCATGGTCTACAGACAGTCTCATAGGTCAACCCGGCAATCGCCCCACCACAGACTAAGGTCACAGCATGAGCCAATCGGGGTAGCTGATGATTGTGGGAAGCCTCGCTTCCCGGTCGCAGGCTTTGAAGAGCATGGTGTGCGCCGATCTTCACTCTAGTCGCAGCTTTTCGAGTAATCTCAAAAACGGTGAAGAAGGCTGCAAAGCCTGAACGGCAGTCAATTCAGATGCGTAGTCACTCGATCGAACACACATACCACAGACATCCTTTCCGCAACTCCAGCCCCAGCCCGTCCATCCACGTCTGGCCATTTCGCCCACTTCTTTCATCCAAAGCCTGAGCTGCCTGATATCTCTGATTTGATCGGATCTGCTTGCGACATGCACTGGCTCTGCCCCTCGGAAGACTTCCTGCCAGGCATGAGACCACCCTCTCCCATTTCCGCCCTCGATGACAGATCTGACATTCTCTACAGGTGCAGCCACCAATGCTTGCATACCACCGGCAGCAGCGCCTGACAATGAAACCACAAGCATCGAGTTACGTTCCAACCGACCCTCTAGAAAGCCAGAGCATTTGGTGTATGTGGTCCAGAGCACAGTGCCTAACACTGCGTTTGCGAACATTGGCGGTATAAAATGTTTGGGTACTACCATGAACTACCGAAGGGTAAGCACGATGATTTACATGCCTCGAGAAAGCAGCGGTTACTACACCTTGGTTCTTGATCAACGAAACGATGTACTGGGGGCTCAGTGTGGCCCCATGTTTGTGAGCATGTCCTCGGAGTGAGTGCCAGCCGCTCACTAGTTTGAGGATGGGTAGCAGACGGACTATCCAAAGTACCAAGTTTACCTTTGGAAGGTCGAAATAATCTGACTGGACGGGAGAAATACAGAGCAATGGCCCTTGTGGTTGTCCGAGCTAATGCTGCATACAGTGAGCTAGTCTGCTGGTCCTGACTTGAAAGAGTTGGAACTTGAAGAGCTGTTGAATGACTCATGAATTCAAGCGACTTTGTCACTTATTGTCACGAGACGGGTACGACGAGCTTTTGGCGTTGATAATCGTAGCGGACGACCCGTTGGCTCCCGTTGGTTGATGCAGGTTGATGCAGAAACTCGCGGGAATGGCCTCTTTAATCGTGTACCGCCGGTATACGCCCAGCCTAGCTTGCAATTGTATATGAATCCGAACTTGTTCCGAACATCTGTTGGTTGAGTTTAGAGACACGTATATTGTCTGATGGACAATTCACATCTTGCGTCGACAGTCATGTTGGTTGAATCCAAGCACTATCCAAGCCCAGCAACTCTATTCCTCGAGTGAATCAGTCAGCACTGAGGCCCATCAGTAAATTTACATTGTCGCTAAAGACACCTTATTTGACAGTTGACTTAGCCGGCTTTTCCCCAGGGGCCCCTTAAGTACTAGATGTACGGCCGAGCTTCGGCAGAGACCTTGTTTAGCAGGATATTCCCACGGCGTGAAAAACGCGTCGTTTCAGCCACAATTCTCCCCCCCAGTGACCCTTGTAAACAAGGCAACCTCCAAAGTGTTCTTAATCGACTGCCCTTACTGAATAGGTGAGCCATGTACCTGGTGTACTTCCACAGTTGTCACGTATTGCTCCCAATTAAATGATGTTGCACTCCCGGGGCACGAACCCTCGAGAAGGCGAAATGCCCGTGATGAGCCGGTTCGTTTTGATCCCATGATCTCTTCTCGATCTCACACACATGCAAGTCTAGAACTTGACGGCGTCAAATTGTCGCTTCAGTTTCTCGCCCCAATTTAACTTATGCCTGTCTTTGTCGGCCCACGGAGGATCATCAACAATCGGTTGTAAATACTTACGCGGTCCAAGTACGAGGCACAACGCGGTGCGGACTTATATGCCGATTCCCCGGACCCTGGGAACTGACAACATGCAACACACTATAACAAAATTACATATTTGATACAGTACTTTCTTTGTGAAGTGAAGGTGAAACACAGGATTGAAGCGGTCCGCGGCTACAAGCGAATAAATAATTACATGGCTGATGGGAAGCAGATCGATACAGTGTGGGGGATGTGAAGTCCATGCAATGGCTCTGGCGAGTCTAAATGAGATCTAATGCAGATGATGAATGCGCCTGAATTCAGAATAACGACTCGACTTAGTTTACTTTTGAGACACTGGAGACACTGTTGGACGATGTCAGCGTAGGTTCGGGATCAGCAAATGCCCCGGCCGCTTACGGAAGACTGCGGTGACCTTCGCCTCCATCGACTGCAACGACGACGACTTGTGTTCCCTGCAAAATGTCAGAGACAGGAACAAAACATATTAAAAAAAAATTTACATCACTGAGTCGGCTTGTGGATTCCACAGTACCATATTTGATTTCGCCGGCGGCAGACCAGAAGAAAACTCGTGTGCCGTTCTAAGCTCGGTGTCAACGTCGTCACGAGGAGCGAAAGGGCGGCTTACGGGGAACGCGTTCATAGCCAAAATAGTAGGTCAGCGACAGCGTGTTTTGGAGGTCGTTGGGGACATTGGCCAGTTGGTTGCGCTGTCCTTATAAACCTTTGGGAGGAGATTCTATTCTCTCTCGATCTTGAGATTACTTCAACCTCCAATAGCCGAGCTCCATTAATTCACGGACTGCTCGTTGCGCGACTGCCTGTGCGTTCGAGATGCCTGGACATCAAATGCAACAATGTCGCAGTTGAGTTATGAAAATATATGAATTCGTGAAGGTCGAGGCAAAACGGCATCATCGAAAGGACGTAATAGTGCTGGAGGTCCCCAAGAGGATCAAGTACATACATGGGCAACTTTCCGAAGGAACGCGAGGCGGAAGCAAATCTCAAATGAAGCGGACAGATTTAATTGGCATGACAGCGATGCATGGGAAAATAGCGGAGCTCAAGCAAAATCAATTAAATAATTATCCAAGCCGGGTTGCGCCGTTTGCACCTAGTTCGAGCTATGTTCACCCTCTTGAGAACCATCATCCGACATTGACCACATTTATAACGCAGCATGTCGGTCATTTTGGTAACAGGCTCATACGACCATGAAATCAGGTTCTGGGAAGCATGGAGTGGAATCTGCTCCCGCACCATTGCGCGGTCGGGAGAATCAGGCGTGAGCACCATCTTTCAGATCGCACTGTAAATCGAGTCAACCCAGCGCTCATCATTAGCAAGTAAACCGTCTCGCTATCTCACCCGAGTAACTGTTTCTTCTTTTCTCCGAGAGCAATGTCTCGTTCATGTTCATGCCTCCTAGCAAGCGTCTTTTGGCCGCGGCCATTCACAAGAAAGTGTACATTTACGAAATAGCTAGCACATCCTCCACTCCGGTTGGTGTCCCATCTATCTCCGTAGTCCATGCATTGAACTATGCATCTTTAGCTCACTTGTCTCGATGCTCACACCATGAATGTTACTTCCGTTTCCTTCCACAGTGAAGGTAAATGGCTAGTGACTGGTAGTGAGGATGGTACCATCAGAATCTGGGACCTCAGGTACTTGATCGTCACCGCACTATTCATTCTTCTCTTCATCTTTCCCTCAGGAGTACGCAAGTACATCGCACTTACGATAACGGTGCCCCCGGTACCTTCATCCATAGGTTGTTGCTTAGAGATGAAGCTAACCCTTACATGCTCAGTGAACGATGTTTGCGTCCATCCCAATCAAGGGGAGCTCATCTCCTGCGATCAGGCTGGATGCATTAAACAATGGGACCTATCTGAAAATCTCTGTTCACACGAACTAGTTGGTCTATTTCGTGTCCGTTTACCTTGATTTCCTAACACGAAGCACCAGACACCCGCTGGTGACGTCCCTATCAGGTCAGTTAGTTTGGCTTCTGATGGATCCTGTTTGGTCGCTGGCAATAATAAGGTATGACTCCCATCAGTGAGGTAGCGTTAACGCCCATCTTTTCGTTATCAGGGCAGATGCTATGTATGGAAGATTAACGAGGAGAAATCGGAGCTCCCAAGATATCAGGCCGTGACGAAGTTCAGCGCACATAAAAAGTACATAACTCGAGTTCTTCTTAGTCCTGACGTTAGGTAAGTCATATATCTGAGTTCCCCTTCTACGTAGATTTGGAGCTTATCTGAGCGCACGAGGTATCTTGCCACATGCTCTGCGGATACCACGGTCAAGATATGGTCTATCTCTCAGAATTATGAATTTAGGCAAGAAAAGGTACTTCAAGGACATCAGCGATGGGTATGGGACTGTGCTTTTAGCGCGGACTCTGCGTATCTCGTGACAGGTGAGGAACTCCTACCTTACTTCACTGATTCTTGGTGTATATCTCCATAACAGCATCCTCGGATCACACTGCTAGACTCTGGGAGATGGCCTCGGGGGAGACCGTCCGACAGTATAATGGGCATCACAAAGGTTAGTCGAGCATCGGTACTCCATGAACTTTTTATTGAAACAAATTCTGTCGAACTAGCTGCTGTGTGTTGTGCGCTTCACGACGGAGCAGGCTGATTTCATATAGGAGATGTCACGTATCGTTTGCCTGGAGTCACCTAGTGATCAAGATAAATGGTTGTTCGAACAGAAATGAACTCATTTCGGCAATCGACCACGGAAAACAGTCGCAATGCGCTGCACACGAGTCTCTGTGTTGTTGGTAGCACCGATGGTCTCAGATCAGCACCGATAGTCTCCGCGAGGTTGATGGGTCGTATTATTCGCTGACCTGAGGCTGGGAGGATCGATGTCCCATCCTCCAGCATCTTGACCATCGACATTCCTACCTGGAGTCCTTCCACTCTTCGTCCATAATAACAGGCAGACTGGTGCCAAGTCGGCGTGAATGGAAATCCTGCGAGCTTCTTGATATCAACTGCGACCATCAGAAGTATCCTGGCTAAAGACGGGCGCCTTCTCGTTCGTCACATCCACCCCCTCGGTCCATGCCCATCAGTGCTATGCATAGCATACCGGTAAGGCAACTCCTCTCCAAACCAGATCTATAAATCCCATCATCTTCGACTTCTGTTCGTTATGAATTGAGGCTTTGGAGCATCATTCTAGTCCTTATAAACTCCGCGTAGGATCTCTTGATGTTTGTCCCGTCTTGGAAGAAGGGATCTGAAGATTGCTCTCTTCATTGTCAGACACTCATTGAGTTCGCATCTATGACGAACTTCGTATGCTATAACCTGCTATAACCCCCATGTTGTCAAATTCAGTCAGCTCTAGACGTGTTGATACTATCATTATAATCATGGGTCTTCCACCGAAAGTCCGCCTACTAAATTTATTATCTATTGCCTTGGTCAGTGGGGGTAGAGGGGGCTCCACTATTACAGTTTGTTGTTATCAGTGGGTCTCAAACTGCTCATGAATTTACCACGGCGGACATACGGTCGACGCGGGCCGGGATGTCGCGCCAAGGCGCAAAATTACCTGCCAGGTTTATTACGTTGGTAACTAAATATGGCAGTTGACTCATCACTTTTAGCGAGGGCGGATCTCCGAGTCGACCCGACAGTTATCTTGTGATATTTTTGTTGTGTCACAGTCTCTTTGCTTTCTCTGCCTCCCTTCGATCCTCGACCTTCTATGGCAGTTCCGAGTCCATCTGCAGATACTTCGCAAATCCAGATATCCTCTCTCGCCGATTCCGGCTTTCATGTTGTCCAGCGCCATCCCGACTCTTGGGACCAGTCTCTTCCTGCAGATCAGGGTCTTTATCTCTCAGAATACGAGAAAGATTCATGCGGTGTAGGCTTCATCTGTCATATCAAAGGCGAACCGAGCCACAAAATCGTCTCCGATGCACGCCAACTACTCTGTGCTATGACCCATCGTGGTGCTACCGGTGCAGACAGTCGCGATGGCGATGGTGCAGGTGTCATGACTGCGATTCCCCATCTCTTCTTCAAGCGAGAAGCTGAGCGGGATATCGGCTGCGTTCTTCCCGACTCGGGCGAGTACGCTGTCGGCAACTTTTTTTTCAAGGCAAACGACCCCATCCAACTCCAGAGCTTCCAGACAATCTTCGCCAACCTTGCTAGCGGATTGGGACTTCGTGTGCTTGGCTGGCGCGAGGTTCCGACAGACGGCACGATCTTAGGTCCTGCTGCCAGCAGCAAGGAACCCGCCATCTACCAGCCCTTCGTCGTTCTTCGCGATCATTACGGTGACGGCAACACGTGTCAGGATGGTCCTTTCGATGCCAAACAGTTTGAGCGACAACTCTACGTATTGCGCAAGCATGCCACTCATACCATGTTTGTCTTTCCCTCCATTCAGAATATGAAGTTGCTTAATGACTATTCAACTTTCTCGTATATAAAGTACGCTCGCGAAAGGCTTCTACGTCTGTTCGCTATCCTCCAAGAGCATTGTGTATAAGGGGCAACTTTCACCTCCCCAAGTATACAGCTATTATCATGACCTCAATCACGTTCTGTATCGTTCCCACTTCACTTTGGTGCATTCTCGATTCTCTACAAATACCTTCCCCTCATGGGATCGTGCCCAGCCAATGAGATGGTCCGCTCACAACGGTCAGTATTGCATCGTGCTTAATAGGCTCAGGTAAGATCTAACGCGCCTTTCCAGGCGAGATTAACACCATCCGCGGCAACAAAAACTGGATGAGGGCTCGTGAAGGCGTACTTTCATCAACGAACTTCGGTGATCAGCTCGATCTTCTCTATCCCATCGTCGAGGCCGGGGGGTCTGACTCTGCCGGTTTCGATAACGTGCTCGAGCTACTCGTTGTCAATGGTGTCGTCACGTTGCCAGAAGCCATCATGATGCTCATCCCCGAGGCATGGCAGGGCAATGAACACATGGAGCCCGAAAAGCGAGCGTTCTATAACTGGGCTGCTTGTCTTCAAGAGCCTTGGGACGGTCCTGCCTTATTTACATTCAGCGATGGCCGTTATTGCGGTGCAAATCTCGATCGTAATGGTCTGAGGCCCTGCCGTTTTGTCGTCACCAATGAGGACATCATGGTTTGTGCTTCGGAAGTCGGGGCAGTCACCATTGCTCCGGAGAAGGTTGTGCAAAAAGGCCGCCTAAAGCCGGGTCGCATGCTTCTCGTCGATACACTCGAAGGAAGAATTGTAGATGACAAGGAGCTCAAACGGAACACCGCCTCGAAGCAAAACTTCGCATCATGGGTCGAGACTCACATTCTGCATGTCCCAAACATCATCAAGCGTGTAATTCGCAGCAGTGTTTCGATCGATCCTGTCATCGACGACACACCTCTCAGTAGCGATCCTAAACTTCTCGCGTTCGGCTTCACAGTGGAGCAGCTCAATCTCCTCATGCTTCCCATGGTCGAGAGCGGCAAGGAAGCGTTGGGCTCCATGGGGAACGACGCCCCCTTAGCAGCAATGGCCACTCAACCTCGCCTCATTTACGACTATTTCCGTCAACTGTTCGCCCAGGTTACCAACCCCCCGATTGATCCCATCCGAGAGAGCATCGTCATGTCACTTGAAGCATACGTCGGGCCCGAGGGCAACCTTTTGGAGATGAAGCCGGAGCAGTGCCACCGCATCCTTCTTCCTTCCCCCTTAATCTCCCTTGAGGAAATGAATGCGATGAAAAACCTCAAGTTCGCCTACGGTAGCTGGCCATCCATTACAATCGACATCACTTTCCAGAAGGAGGAAGGCATCCCCGGATATCAGTTGGCGTTACAGCGTGTCTGCAGCGAGGCAGCACAGGCCATCGAGGACGGTATCAAAGTCATTATTCTGTCCGATCGCGCCACTGGGCCGTCTCGTGTACCTCTGTCCGCGCTGGTGGCGTGCGGTGGCGTCCATCATCACCTTGTCCTGCAGAAGAAGCGTGCCAAAGTTGCATTGATGGTGGAGACAGGCGAGGCTCGCGAAGTGCATCATCTCTGCGTCCTTGTTGGGTATGGTGCAGACGCTGTTTGTCCCTGGTTGATGCTCGAGACGATACATAAAGTTGGTCGAGAAGGACTGTGAGTTGACAACACTCATTCAGCGTTTGCAAGAAATGACACATTTTCGCAGAATAAAGGGTGGTGACAAGTCTGTCAGGGATTTGATCACGAACTATCGAAACTCAGTCGACAATGGAATTCTCAAGGTCATGTCGAAGATGGGCATCTCCACTCTCCAGTCATACAAGGGAGCCCAGATCTTTGAAGCACTCGGCCTTCACAGTGAAGTTATCGAGCGTTGCTTCATCGGGACTGCCTCTCGGGTCCAAGGCGCGACCTTCGATTTGCTAGCACTCGATGCATTCGAGCTTCACGAACGTGGCTGGCCTTCTCGGGAGACCATCCTTCCGCCTGGTATGCCTGAGTCAGGCGAGTACCACTGGCGCGACGGTGGCGAGGCGCACATCAATGATCCCGCAGGCATCGCTAACCTGCAAGACGCCGTCAGAGAAAAGAACCAGGCCGCATATGACGCGTATGCTCGTAACGCCAACGAGCAAGCCAAACATATTCATTTGCGCGGCCTTCTTGATTTCCGCTATGAAAATACGACCTCCATCCCGATTGAACAGGTTGAACCCTGGAACGAGATCGTCCGACGCTTCGTTACAGGGGCCATGTCTTATGGCTCGATTTCGATGGAGGCTCACTCTACCCTCGCCGTTGCTATGAATCGGCTCGGTGGGAAGTCGAACACTGGGGAAGGTGGGGAAGACGCAGAGAGATCTCAAGTTTTACCCAACGGTGACACTATGCGATCCGCGATCAAACAAGTCGCCTCAGGTCGTTTCGGCGTAACCTCCAACTACCTGGCTGACGCCAATGAACTACAGATCAAGATGGCACAGGGAGCCAAGCCAGGCGAAGGTGGTGAGCTCCCAGGTCACAAAGTCTCGGGTTCTATCGCTCGCACCCGTCATTCGACTGCTGGCGTCGGCCTCATCTCGCCTCCTCCCCATCATGATATCTACTCCATCGAGGATCTCAAGCAACTCATCTACGATCTGAAATGCTCGAACCCTCGTGCACGCGTCTCGGTGAAGCTAGTATCAGAGGTTGGCGTCGGCATTGTTGCTAGTGGTGTCGCGAAGGCTAAGGCGGACCATATCTTGATCTCCGGTCATGATGGTGGGACTGGTGCCTCCCGCTGGACTGGCATCAAGTATGCAGGTCTGCCTTGGGAACTTGGCCTGGCAGAAACCCATCAAACTCTCGTTTTGAACGACCTTCGTGGCCGTGTGACAGTCCAGACGGACGGTCAGATTCGAACTGGACGTGATATCGCAATTGCCTGTCTGCTCGGTGCAGAGGAGTGGGGCTTCGCCACGACACCTCTCATTGCTATGGGTTGCATAATGATGCGCAAATGTCATTGTAGGTGCTTTCATCGGATATAGTGACTCCGGCTGAGTGTGCATCTCGTAGTGAACACCTGTCCTGTCGGTATCGCTACTCAGGACCCCCAACTTCGTGCCAAGTTCGCTGGTCAGCCTGAGCAGGTCATCAATTTCTTCTACTACCTTGCCGAGGAGCTACGATGCATCATGGCGAAACTTGGTTTCCGAACCATCAACGAGATGGTTGGGCGAGCTGACATGCTCAAGGTTAACGAAAAACTCCGCACGACTAAGACTGCTCACCTCGACCTCTCTGCCGTGCTCAAGCCTGCGTGGCAGATGCGTCCCGGCGCAGCCACGTACCGTGTTCGTCAGCAAGACCATAAACTCTACATCCGTCTCGACAACAAGTTCATCGACGAATCGGAGCCTGCCCTCACCAAGGGTCTCCCCGTTCATATCGAATGCGATGTGACCAACACCGACCGTGCCCTCGGGACATCGCTCTCTCACCGTGTCTCCAAACTATATGGCGAAGAAGGCTTGCCGAAAGACACTATTCATATTCGTATGCGTGGCTCTGCTGGTCAGTCCTGTGGTGCATTCCTTGCTCCGGGGATTACGATCGAGCTGGAGGGTGATGCGAATGACTACGTTGGGAAAGGCCTGTCCGGGGGACGCCTAATTGTTTACCCGCCTAAACAGTCGACATTCAAGGCCGAGGAGAACATCATCATAGGCAACGTTTGTCTCTATGGGGCGACATCTGGTGAAGCGTTCATTCGAGGAATCGCCGCAGAACGTTTCGCAGTTCGCAACTCTGGCGCAAACGCCGTCGTCGAGGGTACTGGTGACCACGGATGCGAGTATATGACCGGCGGGCGTGTTGTCGTCCTCGGTACCACTGGTCGTAATTTCGCTGCCGGAATGAGTGGAGGAATCGCATATGTTCTCGACACAGCTCACACGTTTGCCTCGAAGGTCAACATGGAGATGGTGGAACTCGGAAAAGTTACCGACCCCAAAGAAATCGCTGCTCTCCGTGGCCTCATTGAGGATCATCGTCACTACACTGGCTCGGAAGTCGCCAACCGCGTTCTCAATGATTTCCATCATCTCCTCCCTCTCTTCGTCCGAGTCATGCCCCTTGATTACAAGCGCGTTTTGGAAGAGCAGGCTGTGAAGGAGAAGGAGGAGAAGATGCGCTTGAACGTTATCGATCTTGTTCCCTCCCGAACAGCTAGCCAAGTTGACCTCGCCTCTGAGGGTCTTGAGGATATTCTTCTCCCCAAGGACCCCGCGCCACTTGTGCCTCACCCCTCCAAGCGCCACGAACCATCCGTAGGTGACATGGAAGACTCCCTCGTCGACGAATCGACTACCAAGCAACGACTTCACAAATTAGACAAGGCTCGCGGTTTCATGAAGTACCAGCGGCTTAACGAAGCATACAGGCCTCCTCGCAAACGCGTCAAAGATTGGAAGGAGATCTCCACCCGTCTCACGGAAAGCGAGCTCAAATATCAATCTGCACGCTGCATGGACTGCGGCGTTCCATTCTGCCAGTCAGACTCGGGCTGTCCGATATCCAACATCATACCCAAATGGAACGACTTGGTCTTCAAGGGCCAGTGGAAAGATGCTCTGAATCGCTTGTTGATGACCAACAACTTCCCTGAGTTCACTGGACGCGTCTGCCCTGCTCCGTGTGAGGGCGCATGTGTTTTAGGGATCAACGAGCAGCCTGTTGGTATCAAGAGTATCGAGTGCGCCATTATCGACAAGGTGAGTCGGTGGTGAGCATTGATATGATTGCGCATTGACCTTCGCATCCCAGGGTTTCGAGATGGGGTGGATGGCTCCAAACCCTCCCTCATTCCGCACAGGCAACAAGGTTGCTATCATCGGATCCGGCCCTGCTGGCCTTGCCTGCGCCGATCAGCTCAACAAGGCCGGACATCTTGTCACAGTGTATGACCGCAATGACCGCATGGGAGGCCTTTTGATGTATGGTATTCCCAAGTAAGTTGTTTAACGGCGGTTGGGGTTAACTCATAAGCTGACTGAGTTTAGCATGAAACTTGACAAAGCAGTCGTGCAACGGCGGCTCGACCTCATGGCTGCTGAAGGAATTGTAGGCTTTTTGTGATGTTTTTCTTTCACGGTGGCTGATACTACTTCTACCTAAAAAGACATTCGTACCAAATGCACACGTCGGTGTCAATATCGATGCAGCCTCCTTGCACGAAGAAAATGATGCTGTTGTTATCTGTACTGGTGCGACTTGGCCACGAGACCTGAAGATTCCAAATCGCAACCTGGATGGCATTCATTTCGCCATGGAGTTCCTCCAGGTAAGTCGGCCTCTTTTCTACGCAATGTGTTTGACTGACTTTCCTAGCTCAATACCAAATCCCTCCTCGACGCCGAGTTGCAGGATGCTTCATACATTAATGCCAGAGGCAAAGACGTCATTGTCATTGGCGGTGGTGATACTGGAAATGACTGTATCGGTACATCCATGCGCCACGGCGCCAAGTCAGTGACGAACTTTGAATTGTTGCCCAAGCCACCTGGTTCTCGAGGAAGGGACAACCCTTGGCCACAGTGGCCACGGTACGTTGCCTCACCTTCCAGATAAACCTACGATGCTCATGACACCCGATCACAGGATATTCAGGACCGATTATGGACACACTGAAGTCGCAGCACATTTCGGCAATGGTACTCAATGTTCTTCACCGTATATCTGTTTCTCACACTGGTTTCAGATCCACGGGAGTACTGCATTTCCACCAAAGAATTCGTCGCGGATGAGCAGGGCAGGCTGAAGGGATTGAACACCGGTACGCGCTCCACGCGAATATGTGATCCATGACTGAGGGACCGTTGTGATCGTCCCAGTGCGAGTTGAATGGACCAAGGATTCTGGAGGTCGATGGAAGATGGAGGAGGTTCCTGGTTCGGAGAAATTCTTCCCCGCCCAATTGGTCTTCCTTGCTCTGGGTTTCCTCGGACCTCAGGCAGAAGTTGTCAACGCTCTCGGCGTGAAACAGGATGGCCGCTCGAACATCCAAACGCCGCCAAAGGCGCGTTCCCCGTCCTTGTTCAGTTCCGCCTTACTGATTTCCTTCCAGAAATACTCGACCAGTGTTGAGGGTGTGTTCGCTGCAGGCGACTGCCGTCGTGGACAATCTCTCATTGTCTGGGGTATCAAGTGAGTATTGCCGCACAGCGCACGTCTCAGGTACTAACATCGAGCGCTATCAGCGAGGGTCGTGGTGCCGCCGCTGAGGTGGATGCCTGGCTTAACACAGGGTCAACTCGTCTGCCCAGTGCAGGTGGGATCAAAGCTAGGGCAAGTATACACCCCTCCCCGTCGTAGCCATGCTAATGGTTAATACCCTAGACGTTTGTGCCACCTCCCAGCAAGCTGCCTGGCAGTAAGGTCGAAATCTAAGTTATCATATAGTGCTTGTTGTAGGATCGAAGGAGTCGTCGTCTTCTACATAACCATGTACATGTCATCAAACAAATCAAGCTTGGTTTCTTTGTCTTCTTCTCTGGTTGGCGTGTCCTAGTGGACTCATCCAAAGGTCGAAGATTGCAATGGCACCCTCCGTTAACGGCATACATCATTGGCACATGAAGGGGCGTGACTCGATGTTGTGGACGATAGTAGATCGTGTGCTTCGGTCATTGATAACTTAGCACATATCATTCCCATTCGATGGATGGAGCATATTACATTTGTCGGCTACTGGGGTCCTTCAGCATACACCTCCGGCTATTCTTCATATATGCGAACAAAGCCCTTTCCCCACGCTTTCATCACGAGACTCCCTCCTTCCGTTGGTTGGGTAAAGGCCACGTCCCCGTTGGTGGGGTCAAGTGGGCACCCGTGTATGAACGTGGCAGCAGCAGCAGATAACAACTGACTTGCGATGCCTAGCCGTCGATGTGCAGAGGAGACAAACAGTCGCGGTATTCCGAGTGGTGTGGGCAATGGGGTTGGGTGACAAAATAATCCAGAGCTCGTGTCAACGGCAACCAAGGAATGCGTCGGGGGTAGTTTCGAGGCGTCATCTCCGTTCTGCTGCGTGCACGTCGGATCAGATGTGTTTGCAATTGCCATCGCAGTTGATATGCGTTGGGCAACAACACATCC
>JBBPRJ010000079.1:0-18934 GCA_038092975.1 Chalciporus piperatoides | reverse complement strand
GACGCAGAAGCCAGTGAACCAAAACAAGAGGAACCCGCTCAGCCTTCTCATCAAACACCCATCTTGTCGGCTCCTCCAGCCCCTTCGTCGACTGCTGCGACAACGTCAAAACCTATATCGAAGACGTAGCCGTATCCTCGCCATCGACTTCCCCCCCGTTATTCTCATTCCTGTCTGTTGATTAGAGTGGGATGCGTCTCACCTTTTACCTTTTTTTACCCATACATTACACGTCTTGTGCCGATCTGATGCCCCTGCAGCATAGCTATCTTGTTGCCAGTGCTCTCCTCCTTCTGTTAATAGAACGATCGCTGCCCGCTTGTCTTGTTTGTTCCTTTCTTCCCCATCTCTCCTAGTAGATGTATACCAGAGAACGCAGCTAGAACTACCACCCTGGACTTGGTTGTTGTTAAAGTGCGTTGTTGTTACAGCCTTGTAATGGCGATCGTGTCGTTCGTGTCCGTTTCCGAGATGAATATAACTTGTACTAGTTGTTTTCTATTTTTCCTTGGAACTCGTGGATTGAGAGGTACCCGATGTCTGCACTCAAAGGTGTGTATATGCGCTATAACTTGTGGTACTCGATTCGGAGCTATCGGCCTGCATATGTAGCGGGGCCGTAAGTCATGCTCCTCTCACAGCTTGCACCCGACTTGTCGCTCTCAGTATCAACTTGTTCTCCCACTGGAACTTCCGTCGGGCTCTTCCAATACGTGACGACTTTGGATATTACCTCTGATTCAAAAAACAACCACGCTAGGCAGATCCAGGGGTAGGAAGAAGGAACGCCTTTCTACACCACTGAAGGAGTACACAGTTTTGAAATACTTGCATCTCGGCTGGTTCCTGCACGGACTTCAGCTTCCCGCAATGTAAAGGGGTAAGTACCTACTAGCCACGCTGGGGAACCTGGAGGAGAAACATCTGCAAGTGCCAGCGGGTACGAGCTTATCAAGCCCCTGATAGTTCAACACGACTTTAAAGCAGGCCCGGTCACAAGTCGAGTCGAAACAAAATCCAGAACACGCGTAGGCGGCACCTATAGTCGCGATCGAGAGCAGCAATTCTGTTCCGAGGCACGAACACCAACGAAAATGGGTGATTGACCGTTTGCGCCGAGTTTGCGCCTCGCGACCAAGAGGATGGCGATGCAAAGACAAATGACACCAACCCCTGGATTGCGAAGCTCCCCCCACCACCACTGTCATGCGTGACATTTACCATATTTAGCCAGCTTTTGTCACGGCCAAATTCTTTTCGGAATGACAGAATTTGATATTAGCAGGGACACCGAACACCTGTACTGACAGGGAAGACGAGGCATGATGAGGCATACAGAACATCTCGAGAGCATGAAAAATGACCATGGACAACGTATCGAAAGCGGATGAGTGAGAGAATGATATGAGTGATGTGAACATGTGGTTTCATGAGGACACGAAAGCAGTAACAGTCAACGAGCAATCTGTAAAGACGAGCGAGCAATCTGTAAAAACGAGCGAGAAATCTGCAATGACGAGCGAGCAATCTGCAATGACGAGCGAGCAATCTGCAATGACGAGCGAGCAAAGGATGAACGAGCAAGGTGAAGAGGAAAAAATCTACTGCATACGAACACGCTTGCTTCCTGACCCCGAAGCTGCAGAAATCACCTTGGTGGACTTACGCTTCTCTCCGACTGAAGCACCCCCCTTCTCGTCCACAATGTCCTCCGAATCAAGCTTTGCACGGACTGGAACACCAAGCGCCGTCTCCTCACGGGCGTCCACGAGCATAATAGCAGTGACATTGGGTGGAAGTGGGAGGCCACAGTCTTTGCCAGGGTGAGCATACTCGGGGTGATGGAAGTTCAGGTGCTGTTCCATGTTGTATCTCCAAATGGCGTCGCGCCAATCGGTTTCGCGGGCGCGAGGTAGCTGCGGGCATAATGGACAAATGACAGGTATGTTCCGGCAAGGACGTTTCTTCGAGCCTCTATCCGCGTACGTGAACTTGATGGTATCTTGGTAGGGACACGATGTCAGAAACTCTTGTCCACGCGCGGTAGTCTTCAGTTTGATAGCGCAATCTGTATGCATGCGTTGTGAGGCTCCGCAAAAACCACATGGAAAGAGGTGATCAATGGGAGACGGAAGCGGTTCTTCGACTCCTCGAACGGCTCGCAAGACATGTCCACCCATGTGCGAACGAATGTCTTTGGTTGGCTCGGTACACCGTGGACATATCTTCGTGGTAGCGGCAGCCTTGGACGACAATAGCTGTGATGTGGCTGGCTCGCATACCAGTCCATGAGCACCTGAAAACAGATCGGTTTATTGCCCTAACTGACGTAATGATATGACTTACCATCGTCAAGACGGTATGGAAAATGATCACCAACATCACTGCGAAGCAACATGATGTTCGAGACTGGCATATTCATCTCCAGCATGCGATTCCAAAGGACATCTATCACTGCATCGAGAGGATCTTGCTTGAGCGCCCATGTGAGACCGCTCGTGTTCACCTCCGCAGACTTGTCAGGAGTGAGGTAAGAAGACGCTTCAACTACCGTGGGGTTGACAAGCTCGATCAGTGATCCGATGGTCGAGATCTCAACCACTTTCTGGGTGGTGATATCAAGGCCGGGGACCGCAGACGCAGTCTTCAGATATCCTCCGTTCCATACCCATGAGATTGACTTGGAAGACGACGAGGATTTCGAGTTGGGATCGGCAAGATCGTTTGACTGGGGCCGGGAAGGGACGAGAAGTAGGATGTTGCCAGAGACCTTGACCTTCAATCCATTTTCTTGTAATGTCTTCACACTGATATCGTTGCGTGGGATACTGTTTTCGTGGATGCTCGTCGAGCGGACAAGCGCAAGAGAAGTTGTGTGATCATTGAGACGAATGAACGTAATGAAAGGATTTCCGACAACGAAGGATAGGTCGTGAGCAGATGGAGATGGAGACATGGTATCATCAACATGCTTGTTGACCGAAGTGAATCCTCGTACACGCATGAGTCGGTCGTGTGACTTCGGCGAAAAGTCACGGTTGAGCAGTAGACGACACACTGATGCCTTGTGCACCCACTTTCCCTTGCAAAGGAGGTAATCTGCGGGACGGACTCCTCTACCAGAAGGTGGTGGAGGAGATGAAGTGTCGACTGATGGCGAAGAAGTAGTCAAAACGTCCTCGAGTTGTTCATCTGCGGCTGACAGTCCACATGCGAGATCGTTTTCCAGCTGGTCTTCAAACGACATCACAAGGCCTGGGTCATTGACGTCCTCCACAGATGGCTCGGATGTCTCCACCTCTTCGAGTGGTGCACTGGGTAAGGCAGGTGAAGAAGAGTCTGGTATGGATAAAGGGATAGATGAAATAGGTTGGTCGTCATCAACACGAAGTCCGTCGTCGTCCTGATTGATACCCGGGTATTTTCTGCCTCCAAATACACATTGAAGATCAACTCCGTCAACGGAGAAAATCTGGTCGAAGTCATAGTCTTCAGAGTACATGGGAGAGGGGGAGAGAATGGAGAGGGCCGAGGAGCGTCCTTCGAACCAGGCAGACTGTAGATTGACATTGCGAACGATGATATCACCCTGCCACATATCACGATTAATGTGGTCAAGGTGTTCCGAGCGTGTCAAATTGAGTCGTCGATGTCCACGATGAAGATCTGGGTTGCGGGAGTATACACCGTTGATATCGCAGGCGGACCGAAGACGGTCAATGCCCTGCTTGTAATTGACGGCGCTGTTGTGTCCCCCACACATGCGCACCAACCCAAACAGGACTTCGATTGGATCGGTACCAACATCAAGGACGGAGAACTTCATGGATGAGTCGAGCCGGAGCTGCTTTGCGATGGAAAAGATGATGTTCTTGATAGCTGTTTGCAAGTCATAGTAAAGCGGGTTTGGTAAAAAAGCGGTGCGATTGAGACGATACTGGCAAAAAAGAAGGTGGGAGCAGGTGCTGATATGACGAACTTGATGTGCGAGGGAAAGTGTTGGATTGATGAATGGTTCGATGAAGTTATGGAGGATATGTGCAAGCATTGTGATTGCTTCGAAGTCGATGACGACATTCACATCTGGAAGATCACCGGGGTTGGTCCACGGAGGTTGAGTAGGATTGATCTCGCCGAGGCGAACAATGGCGCGGATGAGCTCGATCGCACGGGGCACGTCTTGTGGGTCATTTGGGAAGAGGAGTCGATTAGCCCGGGCGTCGTCAACGTCATCAAGCCAAGGAAGGTAGCGTAAGAATAGCTTCGATGTGAGGAGTCGTCCGTTATCAAGACGAACCCCATGCGATGAACGAATTGCAGTACATAAACCTGAATGATTGGTTAGAGTCATGCGTGAGTAGCGAACAATCACTACGTACGTTTGATAAGGTGTTTGTAATCGAAATCCAGTGTTGTGTCGTAAGGGCCAGTGCAGAGATTAAGACCGACGAGGCCTGAGAGTACCGAATAGAGGGGTGATAATGATGTGAGCTTCGTCGCCATGAAGACTCTGTGTCCTGCCTTACGGCGAGTTGTGTCACCATCTGTGGCGAAGGACCACAGAGGTCCGATCTTC
Organism: Chalciporus piperatoides; assembly: GCA_038092975.1. NCBI lineage: Eukaryota > Fungi > Basidiomycota > Agaricomycetes > Boletales > Boletaceae > Chalciporus > Chalciporus piperatoides. The sequence continues at coordinate 14,358 of JBBPRJ010000079.1, read as the reverse complement.
TTGGGTGCGTCTGACTGATACCATGCGTCTATGAGCTTGTGCACGAGAGATTCCCAATCCGCAGAGTCTTCCTCTTTGCAAGAAGGGGCAGCGAGCAAAGGATATACCCCATCTTCACCAAAGCAATGGGCCACCACGACCGTCATCTCCTTTCCTAAATGAACTTTGCCAGATGCGAGTTTCTCGGCAAGTTGTTCCGCCGAGTCATAGGTATCAAGGAATGGGTATGCGTTACCAGCATGCTTCCAGCAACAGCCACCAACACCATTTTGTGCAGGGTGATATGTCGCCGCTTCGTCAAGAGCGATCTCGTCAGTGAGAAAGCTCACACCGCGCAGTGTCGTTTGGCCCGCGAGCGCTCGAGGCTCAATGGCAACAGTGTGAATATTCGTTGTGATGGTGTCTGAGGTGATGGGACCGATGGTTGGGGTCATTTGGATGCTCGATGTGTTGTGGCGAACAGTGCGAACAGACGGAAGACAGAGCCGTTGGGTAAGAGCAGTCAGAAGATTGGCGCCGCCAACACGATAGACAAGGAGAGCAAGGTCGCCCTCGCCTTGATCGTACCCACGAGGTTTGTAGCCGTTCGCGATTGCCTCTTCGATCCGACAAAGGATAGTACGGATGCTCGCACCATTCTTGTGGAGAGTTTGAAGGATGTGGCGTAACCACGGAGCATCATTCTGCGAGAGTGCCATCACAAGGGCTGAATGAGTATTAAGGGTTTCGAGGGTGCGACCAACTCGCTTGCGATCATTGAGGGACTAGACAGTTATCAGTCCGTGAAGAACTTGAAAGGAACAATCATGATAGGTACTTACCATGTATTTCCATCGAGTTATCTCTACTCTACGATCCTCGGCGAGCGAGTGCAGTTGAGTAGTTGTCATGAGAACCTTGCGGGTGCCCTTCTTGTACGCGGTGATTGTCTCCCCGAGTTCACGAACCTTTGGGTCAAGACCCATGCATGGGGGACAGGATAACCCGCCGGACTGTGCGCTACGGGTGCACTCAGAGGACCGCGCGAAACATTGCCCATCAATGATATTAATGGTGAAGGGGAGTTCATCGGGACCACCCGTAAGCGTTCGAGCCCATGGAACATTCATTTCCATGTTTGTCCCTTCAGTGACGAGCCAGCGAAACGGTAAACCGAAACAGATTGTTGACGGTAGTCGGTCGAAAACAAGAGTGGGAGATGGGAGACTGTCAGAGACCGGGGAAAATAATATTGAGAACAAGCTAATTATTCGAGAGCAGAAACTTACGTGGATGGAGGAAGACTTGGACTACTAGTAAAGTCGTGGTCAGAGCTGAGAGTACTTGTGCGGGTGAGAGCGGGCGTCAACGACCGGCGAGAAAGGGGAGGTGATGTGATTTCCTGAATCAAAGCAGAGCTAGCTGCTTGTTCCTTGCGTGCCAAAGCACTGAGGCAGGGCTTCTTGCGATAGTGGTTTGCCAGAGCACTAAATTGGCCACTGGTGCGTAGCAGGACCGTGCTAGGGATGCTTGTCTTGACGGTGATGTTGCACGCGGGGCATTCTATGCCATGGCATCCACTAACCACAGCTGTGACGACGTGACCATGCTGAAAGAGAAGGAGAAATGAGTCGGATGTTCCCATCTCCAGAAGATGGGAGATTTGAGCTTGCGAGAGGCGAGAAGTGCTGGAGGACGATGGTGGTACAGGCGAGGAAGAACGAGGCGAGACGAGGACAAACTGGGAAGGTGCCTCATGGTTGCATGGTGGTGAGAGAGCACGGTGAGGCGAATTGCCGAAATGAATGTCACCGAAATGAGATGCATGATTAGATCCCGAGACCACTGCGGGATCTGCGTCGTCGAGCGATAAAGTGAACGATAGGGAGGGACTGGGGTTGTCAAAGAATGAGCTCGTTGGCCGAAACCAATCCTGAGCGCGACGTGATTCCAGCCAGGCGCCATAATTTATCTCTGAGTCTAGCGAGTCACCAGACTCGGAGAGAGGTACTATAGAATTAGCTGACATGATGCAGAGTCCAGAGAAATGTTAAAAAATACAGAGAGAATGCGAAATGGAGAACATGAGAGGATGAAAAGAAGAGCGCGTCGATGCAAGACGCGACGCGTCCGTGGTTATAAGCTCGATCAACGATCAACGATCCGCGACACGGCCAAATTGGGAGTGAAGTCGTGCTCACTCTTGCGCACTCGTACGGCTCATCATTGTCTAACCATCAACTCTTTGTTAAAACTAAGTATCTAGAATTACAAGTTGAATATGAATTGTGGTGGGTCTACCGATACCTCAAGTGCTGGATTCTCGTAGTTGACGATCTATGCGCAAAGTAAGTGGAATGCTTGCACTTTGCTTTACGCTGACGGAAAAGGAAAAGAAGCGTGACCCCAAGCACTCGCTAGCAGTAGTACCAAAGTGGGGTTGGTGTTCGGGATTTTACGGACACCGTCCTCTTGTTGAAGTTCGAGTCTTGCCGATGTCACACCATCAACACCGTACTATAGTCTGTATAGAGTTCGAGACGCGAACCCAAGTCGTCACTACAACTAACTATGGCGACCTTGAAAAGATCGTTGTCGTGAAAATCCCGGCCGATCCACTCTTCAAAAATCTGAGCGATAGGGAACTTCTGCTCGCACTGGTTACTCCATGGGATATAGAGTCGGAGGGTAACAACGAAGCAGAGAGAACCCTGTACATGAGAGCAAGAAAGGCAAGTGTTATCACCGACGTTCGGAATCTTCGAGCCGTCGTTGGCCTCGTGGAAACGCGTGGTAGATGGGGAATAATCGATAGGATACCGGGAACGGCGGCGGGAAGCTTCGCTGAGGAAGCGGAAAAGGTTGAGGGGAAGGGTAGTGATAGCGATGATGAGATCTTCTTGGGGTAGAAAGCGAGAAGGGTCGATGAACGCAGGTGGGGAGTGGGGGGAGGTTCGGTAGGCAGAATTGTTGATCATGGGCCAGGGTGGGCCAGGATTTGAGAATCCGGTCGTCTTGCATGGCCGTTGTTACCATTAGGACTGTAAGCAGACCAGGGAAATCAGCCAGTACGCGGTGGTGGAACTTGGGTGACATTGCGTTGAATTCAACGAACGAAACCGAACAACACCGACAGTAGGCGGCATGTCCGTCATAAGGCGGCCGTAGCTTGCATAATACAAGTCATTGCACAGTGGAGTTGAAAATCATTGTCGAGGGACTGAAAATCGCTGACCCGCTATCCTGGACACTGATTGTTGGCCGGCACCGAAAAGACGTGACCAGCAAATCAGTACCACCGTGACTGATTCTACGGAGATCAGTGTCAGCGACACCGGTTATCCGTCACTTTACTTCCCTCAGTGCGAACCTAGGCCAAACCCCAACCTAATTAGATTAGACCCCCTATAATTATTAGATACGCCATGCTTTCAACCATCGCTCGAATACTTGAATGGGATTTTGATGGCCGTGAACAAGTCCGAGTCCTTGACCTGCACTGGCCATGATCCCGAGCTCAGATCACGCTTTCATACGCAAAAAATCTCCTATTCCCATACAACACCCGCGGATAGTGTGAGCTAGATTAGAGCTGTGCTGCGGTGTTGTTGGCGAGTGCTGAGCTGCGATACGGATCGAGTCGACAAAGTACATTTCTTACATTCGCAAGCATTGGATCTAGCTTTACAGTTTCTTCACCTCCTCGAGGGTATCCTGCATGCCTTTCAATACACAGTTGATGAAAGGCTTATGGTCGTCACTATAAGCCTTCCGGTGCCAATTGGTGGTTAGCAAACATATCTGGAGTATTATCTACATGCCTTGTTGATCGCATCATAGTACGCCGCACCCTGTTCTAGTGTAATTGCGATTGGGGGGTACCCGTTTTTCATGAGGGGGATGGAAGCCAGCAAGCGACTCAAACGGCCATTTCCATCCTGAATTATTTGACCGTGCGACGAAATTGAACAATATCATGGAGCACTTACCTCGAACGGATGACATCTGACGAGCGCAAGGTGAATCCAGCTCGCGGTCACAAATGGGTTACGCTCCCACGATTTAATCCAGTAGTTAGCATGGTTCACGAGTCGCATGATAAAAGCCTTGCATTAGCCATCGTGCAAATGTGCCGCAGCTCCTCGTCGACTTTGGCAAACGGACAACATTGAATCATGTGGTGCCTTCCTTTAACGATAACAGTTTTGCGAGTCAACGATCGGGTATGGCCAACCACGATGCAGCGCGTGCCGTCTGAGCTGAACCTGTCGGTGTTCATAAGGCGCGCATGGATGCGGCAGATGGTTTCTGGGTCCAACTTGAACGCATGTTTGTCGCCGGATAGAAAAGGTTTCAGAAGGTCATATGCCTAGCAAATATGTCGACCAGGAAACCACACGCACAGCAGGTAACACGACGCACCGCAAGAGTGTCATTCAGGATGCTCTTTGTTTGTGCGGTATCCTTCAAAGGACTCTCGGGAAGGCAACCGAGTGGCTCTTCAGAGATACCACGTCGAACGAGATCTTGAATTGACTGTTGAAAAATGGTCAACGAAACAGGCACAGCTCGCCGCAGACGACGCACTCCTTCGGTTAAAAGAAAGGTACCCTCGATTTGGTTCGTCTCGATAGCGAGCCTCATCATAAATTTTGAAAACAAGGGTTGGCCATGGGTGGCACTTTCGAACTCTCGGCGCACTTCTTCATGACCATCGGGAGGGTTGGGCAACGAGTGCGGAAATTTATGGTCTTTGGTGGGTTTCCAGGGCTGAGCAGAGTAGAACCCTAACCAGATAGAAACGTGAGGAAGAGCTTGGTATGGACGGGGCTTGTGAACGCTTACCTTGGCTGGTGAGGTCGCGATCTGTCAAGGCAGCCTTGGCCAGCTCATCGGCGTGGTCAGACACAATCGCAATAGCCGTGTCCAAGGCGGGATCGATAACATTCATGCCAAGCATCATGCTCTGGGCCTGAGCAGGGATATTACCCGGCTGTGGTGCTGGAGGTTCAGATTCGCTCACCTGTCGATAGTAGTGTAGGGCGATGGCGGGGGAGCCGAACATGGCATATGTTGTGGCTATTCTGACTAGAATGAAAGGATGGGCTTCGTTGCGGGCGATTAGGTTCTCGTAAAATATCATCTGGTCCTTGAGGGAGAAGGGAGTGCGCTGATATTGTTGGATTTCATCAGCAGTCAGAAATTCGGGTGGTTGCTGCGCGTCTGCGGGTCAGTGCAAGCTCAGAAAAGAAAGAAAGGAAGCAAAACCCGTAAAAGTTGCGAATCAAACTTGATGGACATGACGGAGGAGGGCTACAAAGGCGAGAGGAAGTTGGACTAGGAAATCACGGTCGATCGCGACGAAACGGTCGACCGACAACTTCGCCGCAAACACAGCTTAGCCTAGAGCCTAGATTGTCCCCGTCCGCTTTCTTGCGTTCTCGCTCGGGATATGAGAAAGCACGAATCTGTGGAAAAGCATAATGGCCTGGGTGTGACACAAACAACTCGTACTAGTACAGCCCGGCAAATTATCAAATACAAGAAACTGACGTCCCTAGCAGGGGGTTTCCACATGTGGTCCTCACACTTCCCCAGATCCGGCTTTCCTATTCCGCGCCACCTTGCGCGTCCTCTGTGTCCAAGCATCACCTTCTCCGGCTCTCCGCCAGACATATCCCGCCTTCAGCTGGACCTCGCGAAGCGTCGGACAATACCTATTCCACGCGTTGACAAGCTCCCTCAGATTCACCTCCTCGGAATCCTCCTCGATGCGCGAAAAATAAAAGTGAGACGGCGACGAGAAATACCTGGCCTCCTCAAGCTCCGAGTCGTCGAGGTCAGTACGCTCAACGGGACCTTCAACGCCAATGAGTTCTCCGAGCGCAAGTTGTATCGAATGTTGAGGGTATCCTCGAGCGCTGAGAGTCTCTGCGATGGCACCAACGTTGTCTACGTTGGGTGGCATGACTTTGAACACGCGGGCGCATCGAAGGTTCGGCATATCTCCGAAGAAGTGGGCACCCATACTGAGAATCATTTCCTGTTTATAAAGTTCGCTCGGTATGTTTTGACTCTCGAAAGAGACGGTCGCACCTCTGTAGGGTCCCCTTCTTTGTACACGATCTCTAGCTCCCTCAACCCACGGAAATGATGGAGGACGGCGTAGAGAATCTCGTCATCCCACCATCCGATAAAGAGCGAGAGAGTCTCGAGGGTACCACCACCCCCACTCGACTCGATCTCCCTAAAAGTCTTCTCAATGGGAGCGAGACCTTCAGTTGGGTCTCTGATATCGAGGTGCTTTAATCGACGAGAGCCAGAAACAACTGACTTGATCGTCGTTAATGGTCCTTGGTAGCAAGTCAGGTTCGGTAGCGCAGCATCAGAAAGCCGTAGCCACGGCAGGTAGTTCCTGATCTTCAGATTCGTGACGCGAGGACATTTCGCCAAGAACTCAGCGAAAGGGTTTATGAGTTGGTCGTGGGGTTCCGAAACATACGACTGCCACGATTTTTGAGTCGGAAACTTGACATCGATGGTATGGATGAACGGGGATGGTGTCGGATTATCGCGAGGTGGAATGGTGTGTTGGTGTGGGTGACCAACGCCGAGGGTTGGCGGCGCGTGCAAACCGAGGTTAGCGACAAGGCCGGCGGCCCAAACGTTGAAAGGGTTGGGCGACTTGCAGAAGTGTTTGTAGATGTAGCATGTCCAATCAAAGCGAATGACGCGGAGCTGTTGACCTTCTCCGAGAGATCGCAGCTCTCGCGGATCTCTGCGACCACGGAGGCCTAGGACTGTGAGTTCGGTGATGGGTAGATCTCGGGGGTGGAGCGTAGTGGGTTCGGGTCTCAAAGGGGGTGTACAGTTTTCGATGGAGAGTTTGTCGAGAGAAGGGAAGTGGTGTACGAAAGCGTAGAAAGTGTCGGGGAGTACCATGCCCTTGAAATCAAGTTCACGGAGATTGGTGAATGCTGTGGCGTGGGTATACATCATCGTCGTGACCTGTTCAGAAGCAAGGATATCTATCTGGCTTGTGATGCCAATTTCCTCCAAGATTCGGGCTTCGTGAGCGCGGTTTGCCCTTGGAATATAGGCGATTTCGCCGGTTAGGTTGATAATGGCTCTTGCGCGGTTGATTTGTTCGATGCGGTCGAGCTGACCGGAAGCTTGAGATATACCGAGAGTGAGGGTACGTACTACTGTGCGAAGAGCTGGATTTGACTGGAGAAAAGGATGGTTTTGAACGAACTTGCGGGGATCTGACCAGACGATGTGTCTGTAAAGGACTCGTTCACCGAGGGAACGAAATTGTTTGTTGGACCGAACGACAGCGGCCAAGTCACTAGGTTGATCTAGTTCCTCGAATATGTTCATCCAAATTTCGTTAGGGAGAGAGGACATGGAGAAATGATACAAAACCAGACGAGAGGCCATGGATTGATGACAAGGTATGTGGGAGTGGCTGTGTCAGCTAGTGACCTTGGTCTATCATGTCCACACAGTCCGAGTCCGTCTCCGGTGATAACCCGAGTCGCATCAAGGAACTCATTGGGTCATCCGCTCCTCTACCAAGATGGTTCCCTCTGACGCTGGTATGTAAGTCAGCCTTTTCAATGTCCGAGCTTCCACTCATTCGCTGTCCCACTGCCACGACGCCCTTAGCTCGCATTTTCTTCCGTTGCCATCGTCGCACCTGTCATCTTATTTCGGAGGTATAGGGCGAATTTAGGACACTCACATGTAGACGCACAAAATCTGCGCTCTGCTCCAGTTGCTTCGACTGCTCCTCCTCGTCGTGGGAGGCTACGAGGACCCGGAGACGACAATGCATCCCGGTTGGAAGCGTCCCTTCCTGCGGCGTATTCCTCCGTATCGACGCCTCCGCTGCGTACGCGGGGAAAAGCCCATGTTTTGCCCTCCTCGTCAATGCACTTACCCCAACCGACGAGGGTCGAGCCTTCGTTCACCTCATCGGAAACTCCTACTGGCGAAGAAGATCATTTCAATGCCCCCTTATACACTCTCAAAGCGTTTTCTATCGCCACCGCCGTCGTCATCAGCAGTGCAGCGGCCACCGTAGTTGGCGTCATGTCCTATCTGGATGTTCGCGACGTGGGTTCATTTTTCCCTACCTTCTCATCTGGACAACGGTTTTATGCGCTGTTTCGTGACTGATGCGGGTCTGTAATAGACAACAGAGTTTGGTGCACGCATGCGCACGTGGGTGTCGAATACCATGCCTGTTCTTTCGGCCCAAATTTATCGACGGCCTACACCTCGCGAATCTCTGCCTGATCACTTCCTTCTCCCGAGTCCCACCACGTCACAAAGCGAGGAATCTACGAGGTCTATCATCTTTGATCATGATGCATCCCAGCAAAGGCTAGCTGATGCGTTCGACGAAGGAGGTTTTGATGCATGGGCAGAAGTTGCTGAGAGCGAGATGGAAGCTGAAATAGAGATGGAACGCTCCAGGAAGAAAGAGGAATTCAGCGGGACGAGCTAGCGGGCTGGTGTGTGCGCAGTGACGCTTTCGGATCGCGTTCCAGGAGACAGATACGTTATGTACGCTCGTAGACCCGTCAATAGTGGTGTCCTTGGATTGGGACGACATTTTTTCTGATCATGGCACGCCCAGGATGATTCCGCCTCGAATAGTGCGTGTTTCACCTGTTGGCAGTACATGGGTGGCTGTGTTCAAATTCGTCTCGATCAGTGACTGTGTAGATCTACTTCGAAACTGCTTTCATCCCGAATTCATGGTGTGAGGCTTTGAAGCGTCGATACTATGGCGAAAGGGAAGAACCCAAGTGGGCCATCAACGGCAAAGGCGGCTGCTAGAGCCCAAAAGAAAGCCAAAGCTTCTCAAAAGTCGGCACGCAAAGAGAAGAAAAGGGACACGAAATCGCAGAAAGAAGAACAAGCTGACGATGAAGATCTGGAAGATATTCTTGAAAAAGTATGCTTTGATCATGATTTACTGTCTCGTGGAAACTCCCAGTGTCCGGGTTAGTCGCTCGCGCCGGTTCCTGATCAGCGTTGTGCTTTCAGTAGATCAGACAAGATTGGGAAGCAGCACACACAGTGACAGAAGAACTCGTTGAAGGGCCCCCTAGTAGACGGGCCAATGCCACCCTGACGGCGTGTCCTAACGGAAACCACCTGTGGTCCATCGGAGGCGAGTATTTCAGCGAAGATGGAAAAGCGGTGGGTATCCGATTCCCTCCCAGACGCTCGTTGCTTACGCGCGTCATCGGACTCCTCGCGCCTATTCATTCCTGGGTACTATTATCCATTTCCCGCTGCCTGGTTCTTTATCTAGTACTTTTACAGTGATGTGTTCCGGTACTCTCCCGAGAAAGTGGGTTTTTATACTATTCCCACCACTGACTGCCTTCATTTCATCTCCAGGATGAATGGCGGAAATTTGTCTCCCAAACATGTCCAGGTCCTCGATCTGCTCACAGCGTGGTCGCTTCTCCTGCGGGGGGTGGAAAACTGTTCTTGTTTGGTGGGGAACGTCCTTATGAGCAGAGCGTGCATATTTTGACACCGTCCCTCGTGTGCAGGTGGCGAGTTTTCGTCGTTGTACCAAAACAGTTTCCACCATTATCGTGACTTTTGGGTCTTTGATATTCCGACTCATTCCTGGGAGAGAATCGAGACCAAAGTGCGGCCTAGCGCACGATCGGGTCATCGGTTGGTACTTGTAGTGTTTCATTTGTTTTATCAGGCTGACGAAGCGCCAGGATGGCCATGTGGAAGCACTTCATTGTTCTGTTTGGAGGGTTTTATGATCCCGGTTACAGAAGTAAGCCGTCTCCCGCTTGAACTGACTCTTCCCCATTGACGATGTTGCGTGCCACGAATAGCCCACTACCTCAACGATACGTGGATATTTGACACCCAAGAGTACAAATGGCGCCAAATCGAATTCAAAGATTCGGAGCGAAAACCCTCGTACGTCTCCTGCTTTTGCGATATCCGAGTGTCCTGCTTACATCCCCCGTAATAGTCCACGGAGCGGTTTCTCATTCTTGCCGACGACAGACGGTATTGTTCTGCATGGTCTCGTCGTTTACTCCTCTACGTCGAAGCACGCTCACATTCGATCGTATAGGAGGCTATTACAAAGAATATTCCAAGGGGAAACGTCCCGTCGGAGTTATACTTGACGATACCTGGTTCCTGAGGTCCGTCCTGCCTCGCTCGCCCTCCGTGTGTGCCCGCTGATCGCCGCTTTCGCAGGTTGACCCTCGACCCGTCTCTTCCTAATCCACTCACACTCAAATGGGAGAAACGCAAAACTCCCCAATCGCCTCACACACCCTCGGCGCGTGCAGGCTGCACGATGGCACTTTGGTTAGCCAAGTCAACAGGAGTCATGTTTGGGGGCGTCACGGATGAGGAACGAGGGGAGGAAGGATTAGAAAGTGTGTTCTGGAATGACTTGTGAGTGACGGCATCGTGGCTAGTGTGTTGACTATGCTGATCATCATTTGATTGAAGATATGGCTACCAGCTGACGGGAAATGGGAGATGGGTATCGATGAATCTTAAGAAACCGAAGAAGCGAGGGGGTGGTGGGAAGAAGAAACACATTCCCTCCAGTGATAACCCACTCAAGCGCGCGGAGGACGAACATGAGCGTGACTCTGACGATGAGGACACAGAGGAGACAAAGGCAAGTCCCGGTATGGTCTTCTGATGGAGTTTTACTGACTTATTTCCATGCCTCCCTGCTGTAGCCCAAAACTCGACGATCGACAGAGCCACCGCCTCCCTCACAACGCGGCGAGGATGCAGACCCTGATGACCCGAACTTGACGAAACCCATGCCACGCTATAACGCGATGCTTGCGGTGCTTCGTAACACATTGTACATGTAAGATTCCACGTTTTCCACCCTCCTGTGTGGATCTTTGCTTACTTTTTTTTTTTTCCCTAGCTATGGTGGCATCTTTGAGCTTGGTTCGCGCGAATATACTCTCGATGATTTTTATTCCATTCAACTTGACAAACTCGAGCGGTTCGTATGTCTCAAGCCCAGCGGGATCGTCATACCTACCGAGGCTGAGGAGAGTAGTGATGATGAGGATGACAGTGATGGGAGTGACGACGACGAAAGCGAAGGAGATATGGGCTCGGAAGATGAGGAGGAAAAGAAGCGAAAGGGAAAAGGGAAAAAAGGAAAGAGACGAGAAGTGGAAGAGAGCGAGGAAGAACCAGAAGTAGAGAGAGCGGCAGCCGTCGAGGCTGAACACCCACCCGAGGAGCCCGAGGTATACATACGTACCGCTCTCTGATACTGTTTCCATCGCTCACCCTTGCGACCACAGGTAAATCTACGCGCTCAAGCGACTGCACTCATGGGCGTCGATGCGAAGGATGCTACGAGGTCTGCAGAGGACATCATCAGTACGCCCGCGCCTGGAGAAACGTTGGCCGTGTTCTATGCACGTTCTCGTACGTACCTGCTTGAACTCGTCATCCGTCGAAAGCAACGCGCTGAGACATTTTCTCAGGCGAGTACTGGGCACAGAAAGCCCACGATGCGAGCGATAATCGGGGTAAACAACTCCGACGGGATGGATTCGGGCTCGCGGAGGCACGCTATGGTGAGTGTGTCGTAACGTGATATTATATATACGAGTGCTGACCTGTTTCTGATTTAGCTGAATATAAACCGATCTTGGAGGAGGTGGAGAAGATCTTAGCAGAAGCAGGCTTGGATGAGGATGAATTGAAAGCGCAAGCGACGCGGGACGTTGCTGGCGCTGGTGCTGGGCAGAGTCGTAACCGCCGTTGAGACGGACGAGTTCGAGTTGTAATTCACCGCTGATTCGATCTGAAAGACAACACTTCATCAGGAATTGTTAAGATTTGATGTCCAGTTGAGTTCGCAGGTAGAATCAAGGTCAACGATTGGGGCAGCCAATGGATGAGGTATATGTCTGTATGTTTTCCTGTGTCGTACCCTCCATCTGGCACTCCATCTGCACACTGCCTCGGTTTCCGGAAAGAGACCTTTCCTCTTTTGGTGATCGACTCCAAACCAATATTGCGAGCTTGACCGTCTAACCCGTACGACCTTGGGCGAATCCAAACCCTGAACCCACTTACCAGGCTGTGCAAGGCATATCGTCCAACATGAGCACCTCTCTCGCTGGAACGTCGGGTACATCTCAGGGCTCCACTTCTTCGAGCTCATTCGCTGCTTCGGCATCGGGGACGCATACAACACACGGCCACGTCTCAATGCCACTAGAACTCGAACAAACCCTTGCTATGCTCTCCGCGCATCGCTCTGTCTTGGGCTATCTGCTTCTTTCGAGGGGAGACCAAGTGTCCATAATCAGGCATTCAGGCGTCGTGTTCGAGGGCGAGCAAGGGAGGAAATACGCAAGCGTCATCGGGAGAATCGTCGAGAGTGTACAAGGGGGATTGGAGGAAGTCAGCGGAGAGGAAAACGATGGCGTACGTCCCCAACAGCTGCCTCGCGGCTATTGTCACATCATCATTTACCCGTCCACCAGGATCACATTCGATTTATGAGAATCAGAACAAAACGACACGAATTGATGATCTCGCCTGGTGTGTTCGCTTCTTTCGTATATCGACTGGGGGAACATGTTGATCGAGATTGGCACAAGACGACCGGTTTTTGCTGGCAGTCCTACATGATCCCGCGACATAAACGACGAATGCCGTGTTTATCTTCCTCTTCCTCATATCTGTATTCCTAGGATTTTCTTTTGCATAATTCAGGTCTCCTTGGAGTTACAAAACATGCGGTTGCTGCTACAAATACAGAAAGGTACACCACTACACCGATAACCTATACCTCTTGCGACCAAGTCCCTTAACTGTGTCCACGGATCACCTTTGGCGCGTAGCTGTGGACGATCGTCAGTTCCGGGTCATGCAATAACTTGGTGAACACGTACGGTTCTTCGAGGTACGCTACTTCCTCGGGCGTCAACTCGATACCAGTCACAATACTCTCCTTCAACCTCTGGATGGAGTTGACGCCAACGATTGGACTGGCGACCTTTTGGCCAACCCAGGCGAGTGCGATCTGGCCCATTTTAACGCCCTTCTTTGTTGCCAATTCCTCCACGCGGTTAATGATGGTCGTGTCCGCCTCGGAGAGCTTCTTCTCGAATATGGTTCCCTTGGCAGAGTTGAGACGAACAGACTCCACACCGACTGGGCGGGCGAGGTCTCCCGCTGCGAGTGGTGCCCATGGAATGACGCCGATGCCGTTGAATTTACAGTAAGCCAGCATTTCACGCTCCTATGCTCCGTCAGAAGGTGCAAGCGAGAGACATCCTATGAACCACATACCTCTTCGCGGTAAAGTAACGAGTACTCGTCTTGCATGCTGACAAACTTGGTCCAGCCGTTCTTGCTGGCGACTTCGTTGAGATGGGCGAATTGCCAGCAGCGCATAGAGCTCGCGCCGATGTAGCGAACTTTGCCGCTCTGGACGAGGTCATGGAGTGCCTTCATGGTCTCTTCGGCGGGTACCTCTGAGTCGTAGCGGTGGATTTGGAGGAGGTCCAGGTAAGGAGTCTCGAGGCGAGCGAGCGACGCGTCGACGGCGTTGAAGATAGCTGCGCGGGAGAGACCCGATTGATTGATATACTTGGTCAGTTTGTCGAGTCCAGGCACGGTACTCGAGCGAGTGCCAGGCTCATCGGCGACGAGACCGAAACACTTGGATGCGATCACGATCTGGTGTCTGGGGATTTGGTACTGGACAGGAGTGTGAGGCGAGGATACGCAGTGAGCGAGATCATGGTAAAGTACCTTTTGCATAAACTTTGCTACGAGACGCTCGGATTCACCGTTCGAGTATACGTTTGCAGTGTCGATGGTGTTGATACCGAGGTCCCATGCGGCTTTCATGATTTCCAGGGAGGGTTCTTCCTCGAGGACCCATGGCTAACGAGCGGGATGAAACACGCGTTTATTACTTGGCGCTGCGGGGAAGATGGTTGGCGTACGCACACTCCATTTTGGCGAACCAAAGCTCATGGCTCCCAGCTTGCACATTCTGTCAGGGTCGATGCATCCATGTCAAGTTTGCACAGACTTACGATGGGGACGGAGACCCGGAGGCCTGACTTGCCGAGCATACGGTACTCAACGGTGGGCGTGGACATGATATAGTAGTAGATGTTCGCCGAGAGAAAGCGTTTGGGGGGAGTCAACGAAGGATTGATGTTCTCGTATTTATGCTGCCCCAGGACAAGTGATCTTATCTTATGACCCCATGATGAACATGCAGATTTGCGAGCACCTGCCACCCGGTGGGCGCTAAGATTAGAATCCGACCAAGTGTCAGCTGGTAAATATTTTAGCGATCGA
>JBBPRJ010000078.1:0-19145 GCA_038092975.1 Chalciporus piperatoides | reverse complement strand
AGACATGGGTATTGAGGCGATCACCGGCCTGGCATATGTGACCCGCTCACAAAAGTTAACATCTATACGATGCCCATACCCCCATCTCGACACGCTGGTGGCGTCCAGTGTAGAACCCTCCGGAGCTTCTTCTAGCAAGACTTGCGAGCATGTCTTGACGCGTGCATATGACCTTCGTCGCCATCTCAGATCGGAGCATGGAATAGATACGGATAAGGCGAAAGTAGATGCTTGGGTCGGGGCGCAGAGGCACTCGCAGGCATCTGGATTCTATCTAGACCCTTAGATTGCGCCTATACGATTATTTTCAGGTCGACCTCACTGAACCCTGATTGTTATTGATATTGAGGCTCCATTCCAGGTGAGTATTCCATGATCAAAGTTCCGACCGTGTCTTGTTCCATGGTTCCATAGTAAGTTGCAGTGGCGTTCGGTCCACAATTGACATGCAACCGAGACATGACATGAATCCCAAGGGTTTCGAGAACGTAACGATGATTTTCTAGGGCCAGTCTTTCCTTGTCTACACGTAAGTTTTCCGCACGCAGACACCCCAGAATTCATGAGCAGGGTCCGCTTCCATTCCATTCCCACGAGCGACATGAACCCTTGCAATGCCTCAAGCCTTAAGGCTTCATTGACGACTTTCCTATCGGGCGCCCGAGGTTGGTCCATCGATTTGTCGGTTTCTGTACTGGAAGCATGCACAGTGTCCAATGTATGCTACTGTTTGGTACCATCGATATGTACAACCCCAATTGGCGTTCGATATATGAAGGCCGAACTGGCTAGTCTAGTCGTCGTCTTACCCTTCTTTCTTGGTTACCATCTCCAATGAACCCGACACAACAGAGGCATAGTTTCACCGCCCTCAATTCCACGTTCTTCGTCGACCCCGAGTACCAGTTCGTCAAGGAACTCGGTCAGGGTGCTTATGGCTGCGTTGTAGCAGCACGACACAGGAGATCGGGTGAAGGATGTGCGATCAAGAAAATCACCAACATCAACACCAAGGTAAGCTTCTTGAATGATCTGTATGCAGGTCTTTTCATCGGTGATTGTAGCGTATCTTGACGAAGCGATGTCTTCGCGAGATCAGGTATGTGTCTGGTCGCTCAGGGTGGAGAACTCTGGGGCTGATATCGTATGTGGAGGTTGTTGCACCACTTTAGAGGACACAAGAACGTGAGTGGCAATCGTCGTCGAATTTGATGTCGAGCAGCGGACTGATCGATATCTCTCTAGATCACTTGCCTGTATGACATGGACATCGTGTTCCAACCCAACGGCAATTTCGATGAAGTTTATCTCTACGTGCGCGATACGTAGCTCTCATCCCCGCATACAACTAACGTTTCATCCGTTCTGTAGGAAGAGCTTATGGAGGCGGATCTCCATGCGATCGTAAGTTGCTGTCCGAACCATTCGGCTTCCGTTAATCATCTGTCCCTCAGATTCGTTCAGGACAACCCCTTACCGACGCTCATTTCCAATCATTCCTATACCAAACCCTCTGCGGCTTGAAGTATATCCACTCTGCAAACGTGCTCCACCGTGATCTCAAGCCAGGAAACCTTCTCGTTAACGCCGATTGCGAGCTCAAGATCTGTGATTTTGGTCTTGCTCGAGGATACACCCCTGGAGGTGGTTCGTCCAAGTCTGCGGGAAACCAGGGTTTCATGACGGAATATGTCGCAACGAGATGGTACCGTGCTCCAGAGATCATGTTGAGCTTTGCAAATTATGTGAGTGTATCCATTAAGATTCACATTTTGATAACTGATGATTGTGACGATTGTCGCGCAGACCACTGCCATAGACGTCTGGTCCGTTGGTTGTATTCTCGCTGAACTCCTTGGTGGGAAGCCGATCTACAAGGGCAGAGAGTAATTCACATTTGCATGCCATGTGTATAGGTTACTGACTCTTGGCTTCCGCAGTTACGTTGACCAATTGAACCAGATCTTGCATTACCTGGGTACACCCTCTGAAGACACCCTCCGTCGGGTTGGCTCACCCCGCGTTCGTGTTATTTGTAGGTGATAAGTGCATATATGCTGAAACAACCATTGTCTTACAGGCCCAGGACTACATTCGATCGCTACCCATCAAGCCTCGTGTCCCATTTTCCACCTTATACCCTCATGCCAATCCTCTCGCAATTGACCTTCTCTCAAAAATGCTTTATTTCGACCCTGCCAAACGTATTAGCTGCGAGGAAGCCCTTAACCACCCCTACCTCCAAGTATGGCACGACCCCGCTGACGAGCCTGTCTGTGAAAAGGTCTGCTGATGCTTCCTGTTGAGGCATATAGCCAGCTGATTTTCTTTCCCTCTTTGTGACCCATTCCTCTCACTCCGCCTGATCTGACAGAAATTCGATTTCTCGTTCGAGGAGGAAGATTCGATCGACGGGATGAAGAAATTGATCATCGAGGAGGTGACCTCTTTCCGCGCAGAGGTTCGCCAACAGACCCGGGCTAGCGGCCAGATCCGCCGACAGGACAGGTGGGCCCTATTCCTATTCCTATTCCATATCCCAATCCCGTTACGCCAGTTCTGTGTCTCTCGTTTACTCACCGATCGCTGATTATATCCGTGTGTCCCTGCATATATAGCCTCCCCATCCCATCTCGTGACGAGATCCTCAACTCGCCCGTGCAGGACTATGGCACCGGCGCCACATCTGGGTATACCGTCCCAGCTCAAAAGCCCCCGACACCAATCATGGACGACCCAAGCGACGAGCTCGAGAGGGAACTCGCCAAGGCACACCCCGGAAAGCGCTGAGTCTCAGAAGATCAGGGGTGGCAACCCAACCCACTCCCCCTGGACACCTCATGCTCATTTTCGTCTTTGGTTTCGATTTGCGTGGAATTTTTGGAACATGATATTATACCTCGTCGTAGAATATGGATGTGAGGAATGTGCACCACGACCTGACTTTTTGTTCGATCTCTTCACGTTTCCGGTTGTATGTACAGTGTTTTGCGTTGTCGCTGTAATCTGATGTATTCCGTATTCGCGTTGGATTGCGGTTGGGTTCAAGCTCTTTGATGCAAGAGTCAACGAGATGGAGGAACATTCGGTAACACAGACTGCGTGATAATGCACGTGTTTGGGACCATGGTGGGCGACGACATATCATACTGGGGTTAATCATGAAGATGAAAAGGTACAAGATGAGACAAAGGGTTATTGACCGTCCGTTGAAGGGGATACAACTATATGAGAGAACAGAACAATTATAAATGTAACACAGTGAAAAAATGGATATATGGAAGAAAAGATGTATGGCAGCAACTTGGATTCAGACTTCGAGTTGGGCATACATGTACATGCTCACTGGCACGTCATAATACGCTCGACATCCGTGAGTGACATCTTGATGCTCTCGACGACGCAATTGATCAGGGGCTGGTAGTCACCCTCCCATGCCTATCATGAGTGAGCACGAGCAACGTCGAAACCTCAAACTGTCCACTCACCGTATTCATGCTTTCATAGTATGAATTTCGCCATACGGGAGAGATGCACACGGGCGGGTATCCGTGGCTCAGAAGTGGGATGGACGACAGCAGTCTTGCCATGCGTCCGTTTCCGTCCTGTCCGCGAACACATTATACTTGTGAGATACGTCAGATCGAAAGGAGAACACTCACGTCAAAGGGATGACAACGGGTGAACGTCACGTGTATCCACGCCGCCGTCGCAAACGGATTCCTCCATCTCGCGATGTATTGCTACAATGGCGTCCAACGGCAAAGACTCGTATGAGGGCAAGTTAGACGTACCCTCGCCATCTTGCAAATATAATCCAGCTGCTGGTCCACCTGCTCTACAGGACAAAACGCGAGGTTGTATTGATGGCTTCTCACCACTGCCGATCTTTGAGTCGATTGGCGTGTCGATCCTGCATTGACGTAGTGTACTGCACGTGCACCTGCGCATTCGCGACCAGCGTCGCGGATCTGAATTTTGGACGAACGCATCAGTTTGGAGTGGATTTCCTTGATGGTCGCTGTCGTTAGTAGTTCGACACGATCAGAGATGGGCAAGACGGATGCGTAGGCCTGTTTTTTTTTGCAAGTTACCATGATTGTTCAGTTTTCGGGATCAGTTGAGGGTGAGGAGAACGTGTTGGGAGCGTTGGTCAGTCAATATCTTTGTGAGTGGCAGGGTGACACGTGCCTCGTCGAGATCGAGTAAATTATCAATGAGTGCGTCTGGATCCTTGAGATCGCTCTGTGGTGCGAATTGTACGAGAGAAGATATGAATCCATATCGCGTCAATGCCTCGATGGACTAATATGAAGCCAAATCGATGTCAGATGTGCACCACGAGTGACGATAGCAGCAATTGCTTGGATCAGAGAGATCGACGCACCTCGGGCAAGAGTTCGCAGTCCTGGTCGAGATGGAGAGCCTGAAGCCAATTGTAATTGAGTAGCTGTCGCTGATTCCTAGACGTTCGCCATGCATTGAGGATGTCTGAGTGACAGGAAGGGAGCATCGGCCAAGAGAACGGGTTGGCAAACGAACGGGCAGCTTTCCAATCCTGGAAGAACCTCAGGCTATCGCTCTTGTGTGCTAAGCACAGGGAATGTGGAGCGGGAAGGAGTTCGAGTCAGAGTTGGCCCCAATGGACGATCGCCCGAAGGAATCGCGGAGGCTCACCCTGTTGTTCTGCATCTCCTTGAGCCCGGTTCCTCACCGCCGAAACAAACGATGCGAATGATGCGCACTGAGGACCTGCATCGATCGAGTCCAGCACCTAAACAAGCATTCAGTCAAAGCATGCCCACGATCGCTCACAACCCGCACGAACGGCTACATACCTCGTCATAGAGCTCCAGCGCAGTGCTCAAAGAACCACCCGTGGCGCGTACGTCCGCAACGCGGACTTGGAAGAACGGAACAGGAAACTTAGGAAGGTAATAATCCTCCCAGGAAAGCGCAAGCTCGCGGAGGCAACGCTCAACGTCAGGCGGTGCAGAGGCATTGTGAAGGCGAGTAACCATCTCGCGAAGAGTATGGGCATCATCGGCGGGTACGATCTCCGGGAGAACCTATTCCCGGGTCATGTTGGAGGCATTGACGGTGAATGGAGGTCACGGAACGGAACAAAGATCGTCGCGGCGATGTATCGATACGAGTCAAGGCAAAAACAATGGAGAGGACGTCAAGATACGTACGACTAACTCGGGGACCGAGGTATAATCCCACCCCGCGATGTGGATGGGAGCGAGCCGAGGACTGTGGAACGGGACGCGGAATTCAGAATCAGACGCCACGTCCATCACGATCGTTTGAGAAGGATGACTGCGTTGTACACTGCGAGCGCGTCTGATAAGTAAGGACATGTTGGGCCACCACGGAAAGCAACCAAGGCAAATGCGAGAAAAAGCAGAAGAGCGGACAAGTGTGGAGTAAAGTGGATCCTACCTTGGCAATAACTTTCTACGAGCCTCACGGTACGGAAAGAAACGGTATTAGATACAAACAACGGAAGAGAAGATGTTTACCTCTCGATCTTGACTAGCTTGACTCCTTCAAAAACCGGTCCGTAGGATGCTGGCGGCGAACGGGGTTGCGGTAGGTATAGCTTCGACTTGTCGGTATCGAGTATAGACAGGCGCTGTGACCATCGCGCCACATATATTCCGGTTGCAATGCTGTTATGTGCATACTGCAGGGCGGCCCCGCAAGGATGTCCACATGTCCACCTTGCAACAAAATGTCTATATTTGACCCTACCTGAAGTGCGGGAGATGGGATCGATCATCGATGGGAAACTGTACATGTCGGTTGTAGTGCGCCTCGAAAAATGGCGTCGTATTGAGGGCATGTACTGACACCCGCGTACGATCGTAGTACGTACTACAGTACTACAGTAGCTGACCAGCGCCCGCTTTTGTTCTTGATCTCTGCGCACGGAACAGATCCTATAAACCAGTGATATCTAGGCCGCCGCGGCGCCGCCTCCATGCTCTGACTATTACTATGGTAGTATGCGATATAACATGTGAGACTCCTACGCCCGTAGCTGCACCGCAGAGTTCCACACCCCAAAATCTGAAAGCAATGAAAGGAAAGCCACGTTATACATTTGGATACACCACTGGTCTATCAGCGATTCTAATTTCATCCTCCCCCTGGATCTCTATTTCGATTTGCCCGCCGTCCTGTTCTGAACTTGTCCTGCGCAGTTCGACAGCGGCAACCCTTATGGGTGCGTCTTGACAGCCTCCACAAACGCCTTCACCTTTTCAGGATCCTTACCCGAGCCATCCTCAAGTTCGACGCCCCCACTCACGTCCACCGCCCAAGGACGCACCCATTCGATAGCCCCACGCACGTTATCAGGCGTGAGTCCACCCGCAAGGATCAACGGCATGCGAGCCTGCCGTAAAGTCTGTTCTGTTCCACCACCATTCACATTCGCGAACTCGCCCGCATCAACAACCTCTCGTGCGCGGACCCAGTCAATAGTCTTCCCACTCCCACCACTCAATCCATCACTCCGCTGTGCATCGAGAAGGACGAATGAGTGCAATCCCGGCCGAGTGACCTCGCTCAAGGTATCCCGTGTCCTGTTCGCGTTCGAACCAGGGCCTTGAACGTGGAACGCCCGAATGACAGGGACGCTGATGAACCGAGCCCACTCAAGGGGTTCGGCACCATGTAGCTGGACCGCATCCAATCCGACACGGGTGACCATCTCTTGGACAAAGTCCAGGGGAGCACCTTGGAATACACCCACGAGTGCAGGACGGCGGTGAGGGCGTGCGAGCGCGCGAGAGAACCGCCGTGCATGACCAGCGAACCAAGGGGTGTTGTCGTCTCCAGTTGTCTCTGCTTCTACGTTTGGGCTCGCCTTGGCGTCACGCCACGCACGGAGGGAACCCGCTATCAATCGCGCCGTGTCCACGGAGACGTAGCGCTTGCTGGAGGGTACGAAAATGAGCCCCAGCATGTCTGCACCTGCCTCGGCAGCAACCAATGCATCCTCCGCGCTCTTAATCCCACATATCTTCACCAATGGCTCCTCCTGTTCCCCGTCCGGTTGTGGAGGCAATGGCCAGTCAAGTAACTTGTGTATGAACGCCCTCGGGTCAGCAGCTCGCATGAGTGACTCGCCAACGAGTACTGCGCCAACACCTTGTGCTGCATACCCGCGGACATCCTCTGGCGTAGCGATGCCGCTCAGAGCACAGAGGATGACCTCATGTCCAGTCACCATATCTGCGAGTCGACTTGTCGTGCCCATGTCGACATTGAAGTTGTGCAGATTCCGGTTGTTGACTCCGATGACTTTGGCCCCGAGATCGATCGCGATCTGCATCTCCTCCGCACTGTTCACCTCCACGAGAGGTTCCATTCCGAGGGAGAGGGAGTAAGCGTATAATGCGTTGAGTCGCTCACGAGGGAGCATGGCGACGATGAGGAGAACGGTATCTGCACCCTGGAGGCGTGCCTCTGCGATCTGGTATTCGTCCAGGATGAAGTCTTTCCGGAGGATCGCTGGTCGGTGCGGTAGCGAGTCGATCGACTGCCGAGCGAGACGCATGTCGAGAAGGGAGCCCTTGAACCAGGTCGGTTCAGTTAGAACAGAGATGACGGAGGCACCAGCGAGGGCGTAGGTGAGTGCCTGTTGAGCTGCGTTGGTATTGAGTGCGATGTCACCCTTGGACGGGCTTGCACGCTTGATTTCGGCCATTAGTGCTGGTGTTTTGGATTTCAACCGTGATACGATGGGGATGAGTGGTGGGGCGAGGTGGAGAGAAAGGTGGGCCTCGAGATCGCAGAAGGAAGCGCCTGAGAGTGATTTTGCGTGTTCGACGTCCTTGAGTCGCTGGGCGTAGATCCGCTCAAGAATCGAAGGCGTTTTGGATTTCAGATCGGACTGTTGTGCCTCCCCGCCCATTTTGGCTGCGAGGGCGTCGTACGGGAATGGTGGGAGGGTGGTATCCAGGACAAGCGAGTGGGGGTTTTCCCTCCAGGTGCCGCCTTTAAGATCAAGGAAGTTACGGATGAGTTGTTCGCCTCCTTCCGAGAGGATACTCTCTGGATGGTACTGAACCGCTTCGAGCGCGAACTCGCGATGGCGGACGCCCATGATGACTCCACTTTCCTCGGTTGCGCAGGTCACCATGAGTTCTTTGGGAAGCGTCTTGAGTGAAGCGCTGAGGGAGTGGTATCGGGTGGACATGATGCCCTGAGGGACATCTTTGAAACATCCACGACCATCGTGTTTGATGGGACTGAGCTTGCCATGTTTGATCTCTCCGGCGTAGCTGTATCCGCGTCAATGAAAGACGTTCATGTGGGCAGTTAGTCGAACGTACCCAATCGTACCACCATACACGTCAACGATACACTCTAGACCCATGCACACCCCGAGAACCGGCACCTTGCCAGTAAAGTAATGAATCGCATCACGGGATACGCCCGAGTCCGTCTTCGGGTGCCCTGGTCCGGGCGAGATGATGAGGGACTTGATGTTCAGCCGCGGTAACAACGATGCAGTGATCGCATCGTTGCGCACTACCGTTACTTTCGCTCCAAGAAGACAGAGCTGCTGGTAGAGATTCCATGTGAACGAGTCAAAATTGTCGATGAGTAGACAGTCTATTGGACCTGCTAGTGCGGGTGGGAGTGCCATGATGGTTGATGTAAGATGTCCGCGCTGGGATTAGTTGGCGAGTCATATTTGCGTGAGAGGACTGATCATCAACCATACAGTCAGTATGCGTCGTCAACCTATTTCCCGCAGGCTATGGTCAGTCAATCAACATGATGGACACTCGTCCAAGTATTGGCCCCCATGGGAGGCAACTTGGGCTCGTCTGCACATTGCCCTAGATGCGCTCACTACTAAGGCTGTACGGTCCTGGATTCTGGAGAACACCGTATGCGCTAGTCAACTAGCACACCAACCAAATGGTAACATTGTCTAGTAAATCTCGCTCTCAACTCGCGGTGCTTCGAACGCGATTTGGGCGCTGTCTGACCCACAGGAGGACCAACATGATCATGACTGTCGCAACCCGGGCCGGAATCTCGCCACCACTGTGCTTGCTCAAATCATTCTCCTTCAGTCTAGTTCCCCTGATGATCGAAAGGGCTACATCTTTCCACTGGAGGATGCATTCAAGGCCTATAGATTGTTGAAGGATTATACATCAGCAGTTTCCCTGAATTTGTGGAATCCAGCCAAAGCTTGGATCAAAGATGCTGAAGAACACAGCCACCCATCTGTCCTTGAAGCCTATCAGACTGCACTCAATGTTCTCGACCACTTCACATCCATTCAGGCCTCCCCTGACTCGCGCCACGAGAAAATGCAAACCACAGTGGTTGATCAAGCCAATCTTGCTTTCTCGTGTGCGGTTGAGCGTGGAGAGATTGGAATGGCTGTCGAGCTTCTCGAGCAAGGCCGAGGAATTCTTTGGGATCAGCTCGCGCGGTTCGATATTTCTCTCATCCGACTCGAGAGTCAATCCGAAGAAGAACGCGATCTCATACGGGAATTTAAACGGCTCAGCGCAAAGCTTCGAAACCATGCGGAGGGTGCTGAAGATACTGATTCGTACTGGAAGGTTTCGGACGAGTGGAACTTGGTAGTAGACGAGATCCGGAACCGGGAGGGGTTTTCACGATTCCTGTTACCCCCATATTTCGACGATCTTTGAGAAGCAGCTCGTGGCGGACCCGTCATCATCGTCAATGCTAGCCAGCGTACTTGTGACGCTGTTATTGTCCTCCACTCACAGTCGCCTATCCACATTTCCCTCCAATCCTCGATCTCCGACTTGGTTCAACTATGTCCCCAATTCTCTCGATTAATCAATGATCCACGTTCGTCTGGTTCCACTGGTAACAGGGTGTTATCTTTCGAAAGAGCGCTAAGAGACTTGTGGGGAACTATCGTGGAGCCGATCATTGCCGTTCTTCGAAATCAGCTCCAACTTCCTTTGGGATCGCGGATCTGGTGGTGCCCGACATCAGCATTCTCCATCCTTCCGTTCCATGCCGCAGGCCCGTATTTGAGGGACGAACCTGAGAGGGATCTTCCGAATATTTACACCTCTTCCTACGCGCCCTCTCTTTTGGCTCTCATCCGTGCGCGCGAGCGTGCCCGTTTTCAAAATGAGGCTTGTGAAGCGGGTGGCACTCTTGATCTGCATCTCCTCACGTTTTCCGCGATTGGCCAAGGCCTTGCGAATGGGGAATTAAACCTCCATGCCCTACCAGAGGTGAAACGAGAACTCCAGAGGATCCGCGAGGAGACGAATATGCCATCGAGCGTTGCGTTTAAAAGCATCACTGGCACCGGTGAAGCAGCGACGATTGAAGCAGCCCTTCAAGCATTCCGCGACCATCGCTGGGTTCACCTCGCGTGCCACGGCGCACACCACGAAACTAGGCCATTCGAGTCGTTATTTGTGATGCGAGATGGTCAGCTCACGCTCATGCGCATCTTTCAAGAACGGTATACGAATTCGGAGTTCGCGTTTCTCACCTCGTGTCATACGGCGGTTGGGGATGAGTTGACGCCGGATGAGGTGCTTCATCTTGCGGCTGCAATGCAGTGTGCTGGGTTCAATGGAGTGATTGGGACGTTGTGGATGGTGAATGATTCGGTCGCTCATGAGGTGGTGACGCGGTTCTACAGAAAGATGTTCAAGCACGAGGATCTCGATTTCGAACGTGCGTCGACAGCGCTCAATATCGCGGTCAGGGAGTCGGAGGAGCTGGTGCCGTTGGAACAACGGATCGTTTTTATTCACATCGGAATTTGAGCTTTCATCTGGGTGAAAATGAATGCTAGTGATATCCCGTACCTCTTGATATTTTGTCAAGTGGATATTTTGTGTTACTTCTAATGCTCGTTCTCCTCCCCACTGTGCAGTTCGTATAGTACCTGGCTTGTAGATTTGAGACAGATCTGTTATTCCACGTCGATACCTACAGTACACGGAGAGAAATATATTCAGATATCAATAGAGATCACACCTTGCCCTCTTCTGTATTTGTGTTACTCGCTCGATGCGGTCAGGAGACTTGCGGTGAACATGCGGGAAACCGGGGGCGCCAGGATAGAGGGTGTAGGAATGTGAGGTTGGCAATTTGGCGACAAGAAGCTCGAGATGTGATCCGAGTTGAGCGGTGAGAACCACTTCTCACCGGTCGGGTTTCTTGCTCGCTCTAACGTATTTTGAGGGCATGCGTGACTGCTCAACGAGTTGATAAATAGCGGGGGTTCATAGGATCGAGTAACGAACCGGAAGAATATCTCGGAGATTGGACAAGTGGAGGGGGGGATCAATTTCACCGCTAAAGCTAAGTTGTTGGATACAATGATTTTACCGTGGAAGGAATCGGTCACGAGTGGGCGTGCATCGTGCATACCCCCCCGCCACCCAACCGGGGCCCGGTCCAGACTTGCAGACTTGTTGATAATCACATCCGTCAGCGAATGTGTTCAGGCTCACCGTGTTATTCTGAAGAGGCGTCGATAACACGGCTCACACGTGCCGGGGAAATCATAAGACGGCTACCATCACGGCAATCTTGTCTCCATCCCAGCGCTTGGCTTTGGGGGAAAAACAGACATAACAATCAAGAATTGCAGACTTGGTGAGATGCTCGGGTGAATAGTACAGTACCCTAGGGCCCGCTGTCGTTAAGGTTACGACAAGTTGCACTGTGGCATCGTGAAGTCACCGATAACCTGTGAATTGTGCCTCAGCCGTTCCTGAGTATCATACCGTCACTGCCCCAACCTACCTGCATGCAGAGAGGCAGAGCAGTCATGGGAATGAGCTTGCTTCTTTGAGCTTGCTTGCGTAGTGGTCGGGTCGAGAAGGAGTGTCACATGGGAGCCACAACGCGGCGCAATCGGCCAACCCGAAACACGATCACCAATATCATAAAGCAAGTCCAGCGGGCGCGATTGTAACTGTGGGAAATGGGTAGTAGTCGACTCACGAATGGAGTGGTTGAGACTCAGAGAACAAGCTAAACATTATGTAGGCTTTGGAAAAGGCCTTGAGATGGGCCGAAGTTCAGCACCAGAAACATGACAGCCACAGCCTTGAACCTGAGGGTGCCCGGTGCAATCGATGTGGCAGTCCATATCAAAGTGCATTGATGGTGTTTGGTGCAGTGTATTAATAGGAGTAAGATAATATGCCATGAAAGAGCGACAGAACGACCTATGTCTGTTCAAACATGACAGTGAACGACACCGTACTTGGGTCGAAATCTGCGCTGTGTGGGTAGCATGACACAGGGACGGAAGGTTTTTAACTTTAGTTGTGAATTTCGCGGAGACTTTCTATAAAAGGAAATGGCTGATGAGGCGGTGGGAGATATCATTAGCACGCACTTTCCGCAGTTTATATACCTGAGAGTCTCGTTGTTGTCGATTTCCTTGACTGAGTCCATTTCGATTCTCTTTGTTTTCTTTTCTCCTTCGCTTTTTTGTTCCGTTTTCTTGGCTTTCGCCGTTTCTCTTCTAGTTCTTTCACCTGCAACTTGCGTCTGGCACGCCCACTCGTTCTTGAACTCATATCACACCCTCGGGCCTCATTCAACCATGTCTATGTCACTCAAGGCAGAACTTGATACCTGGGCTGCTGCCCTCAAAGCATATGATGAGCAGGACTTTCAACAGGCTCTTGATCTCTTTTCCGTGAGCTACATCTCTCTAACATACTTTGTATGTAATTCACATGCTTCTTCCAGCGCATCGCAGATTCCGCAAAGATCCTCACCAACATGGGCCTGATATACGCCACAATCGGCTACCACGAGATTGCTGTCGAACATTTCATCGCTGCTGTTAATCTCGATAATTACCTCGCTATTGCGTGAGTGTCTCTACTAACTGATAGTGATATTTGCCCCCTTGGTGACAGTTCGGTTCCGAGCGGTTGCCTTTGCTGTGTTCGCATCGTCACTGACTACCTCTCGTGCTTTTGCCCCGTTGATTGACCGTTTTCGCTCCTAGGTACTTCCAATGCGGTGTATCCAATTTCCTCCTAGAACGCTACGACCAAGCACTCACGAATTTCGAAAACGCTTATCTCTACCTCCGCGGCAATGAGGCAATGTAAGTTGTGTCGCTCAGTGATGATTGCTATTCCTAACCTCGCTTCTTCCATAGCAACTATGAACAAATCGGTCTCAAGTTTTTGCTGTTCTCAGCGGAGATCATGTTCAACAAGGGTCTTTCCCAAATTTACCTGGGTAACACGCAAGAGGGGATGCTGGATATGCAAGAAGCCAGCAGGCAAAAGGTCACAGAAGAACACGATGTGATTGATGATGCCATCCAGGAGTGTGGGGAAGGCTATACCGTATTCAGCATCGTCAGTATTCCTTGTGTTTTTTGGAACGTGCCTCGACTGATTTGAATTTATGCAGCCCGTTGGAGTGTTGTACCGCCCGTCGGAAAACAAGCTCAAAAATTCCAAGAGCAAAGATTATCTTGGAAAAGCTGTTCGTCCCATCCTTGCTTTCCTGGTTAGATCCGATTCTTATTCATATATGACACAATAGAAATTGGTCGCAGCCAGTAACTCCAACGATGCCTTCACTGAATTTACCGGGGTGATGAGACTCCAACAAGCGTCTGAAGAGAATGGAGGTGACAGAGACCTCGAAGGCAAGCCTCAATCGGAGCCAGTGTCCAACTTGAACAGAAGCGCGACCGTACCTGTTCTCCGTGCGTTGTTCCCTTGCGCGCAACGTTTTTTTATCTCTCCTAACTTCCCCTAGCTACTGACCGTGTAGCTCCTCGTCCCATCATTCTCGAGCGTTCCAAGACAACCGTCCAGCTCGGCGCTAACGCTGTGCGCGGACCCCCTTCAGTCGCCGCCCTCGCCTCTCGACGGTCTCAATCGGTCTCCAACCCAAACCTAGCCAGAAGTGACTCTGCACTCGGAAGGAATAATACGCTGGGAAGGAGTAACTCCGCCGTGGGTCGACCAGGGCTTGCACGGAACGAGAGCGCCAGAGCGGGTACAATAGGGCTGCGGCCCATCACTCCGCAGAGCAGTGGGGCTGGTGCTGTCGCTGGGGCCGGCGCAGGTGGGTCGAGGCAAAACGCTGTTACGGGTGGAGGAGGGGCAGGAGGTTCTGCTGGTGCGGCTTCGGTGTTAAAAGCGCGACCAAGTCTTAGGGGACTACAGACGCCAGCAAAGTTCCAGGAGCCAATTCCCGTCCCGTCATTACCACCGACACAAGGACTCCCTGCGTCGAGGCAGGTGATTAATCCTGGGCAAGGTGCTGCTCCCTTCGTGCTCCCTGCTGTCCTGTCGTCGCGTTCGCCAGACGGTATGTTCGACTCCTGGTTCTATAAATCATACTCATGCGACTCGCTCCCCACAGGCAGCAACGATTCGCAGTTCTACGACACATACATCGACGCGTATACGGATGATGCCTCCCGTCCCAACGCCGTGGCGGCACCCCCTTCACAGATCCAGCAGCAACAAGTACGGGGGCAGTCTCCTGGCCTGGCATATCAACAGCCACAACCACAACTGTTCGAGACATCACAGCCAGCATGGATCCAGACTGCTCCCAGCCCAAGCCTCAGTGGTACCAGCTCCTCCGGACACAGCCGTACACCATCAAGGGCTGCGATGATGAACAACTTGAACATGAACGCTGGTCAATACACGGGTATGGGTATCACCAACGCGAGCGGAGGCAGGTTCAGACGGAAGATGATTCGTCGGCCAACAGCGCACCGGGTGACGGCATACGATGACGAGGAGGGCGACGACGGGTTCGTGACGGGCGAGTACGAAGAGCTCGAGATGGCCAACATCCGAGTCAAGGTTCGTCTTTCCACTTACTGAATGTATTTGTGTGTTTGATCGATATCTAACGTGCGTCCTTCGTTTCGCAGCTGCATTATCAGGGTGATGTCCGTGGTATGGCGATCCCTCCCACAACGACGTTCGAGGAGTTCGTCGAGCGTGTGACGACCAAGTTCGGGTCGTCGTTAACGGGTCTGGCGCTGAAGTTCAAGGACGAGGAAGGAACTATGATTACGCTCCGGGACGAAAGCGATTTCGAGCTTGCAATCGAAACAGCACGGGAGAACGCCAAAGGCAGATCAGAGGGAAAGATCGAAGTGTGGTGCACGAACATTTAACACTCTCGAGTATCTCAGGGATCGACGGTCGCGCGTAAACATCGTATTGGTACTATTTGCTGGAAGGGTATGCTGCCTTTTTCTAATTTATCTTCTGCCTTGGTTATGTTGGATCATGCCATGGGTGTGCATGATTAGTTGGAATTTTTTTTTGATGAGTTTCTGATGTGTTGTGGTGTGACTTCAATGGCTAGGATAGTGCCTCATTGCTTGCAATTTTATTTCGACTGGACTATTAGGTCCAGAGGCGCTCAAGCTTCAAGTTCTTGCACCAGGCAGCAGTCGCGAGTTCCGCGTCGTTGGTAGGGACCGGACATGAACACGCATGGTTGACCTGATGTCTTGGTCCCGGGGGGCTTGCGCGTACTCTTTTCTTGGACCCTTGCTTCGGACGGCGCAATTGCTGAGGCAGCTGCAGTTCAGCTTCCGAAGGCCTTTACAAACATGTTCGGCGATCTGTCTGAGACTGTCTTTGAAGGAAACTCGCCTCATCCTTCGCTACAGAGCACACTTGCGGGGAGCTGACCTGAGAGCTGACGGTTCTCCGTCGGGTTTATACGAACTTGGTCATTGTGTCGGAATCAGTCTTTACCTTGGCTATGTCGATTCGAAGCCGGGCGTGCCACCTGGGTGGGTACGAGCAATCACTGGGAAGATAGCCCGGCGCGTTCGTAGCTTGGTACATCATTGGCGTGCATCGTTGGAATCGAAGACTCTATCATTCGTGCAAAATACTCGATACAGAGAACGTCGCGGATTCTGACCCTTCGTTACGGTAGTGTAGATGGTTTCTGAATCACCAATCCGCCCACTGGTTACGTCAAGGACAGCGTGGAACCGTTCCCTAAGAGGTATGAGTACAAATTCTGATTACAGAGAATAATGACACATACACGAATGTGTAGCCATTGATGATCAGATCCAGATGGTGCGCGAATGTTGTTGACAACGAGATAGATCGAATTGGAGCTGCCGCCGATGTAAGCGTTGAGCGAGCGCGGCCAGATCTGATCATTTGGAGTGAGGCTGTAAGAGACGTCGCCGAAGGTGAATTTCAACATCTGCAGGTTAGCATATTGAGAGGTAGTGACAGTGAGTGCGCCTGTGACTGGGTCCAAGGTCGCACCCGTCAGTGGTATGTCGTGTGAGCATCTGCAAATTTCCATGAGACCCCAAGATGTCTGGTTTAAACATGTGGCCCCGAGCCCGACGCAATGAGATAGAGAGAAGTACCAGCATCAATGATACCAGCGGTTGACGACAGGATGTAGAAGCACCATAAGAAATGGACTGGTCAATACCACAATAATTCAACGCCGGCGAGGCCGTGCTGAGAGGGACGTAGTTCACGATGCTGATCACCACGGAGCTATCATGGCCACCGAAGGTGTGTTGCTGGACTCAGGCTGGGAGTAAGGTGTGAAAAAGATTCGACTACCTCCCGTGGGAGTCCTCCTTGGGTGTAAAGATGGTCGGACTGTTGGCACTTCATAGGAGTTGCTGACGGTACCCTGCCGAGAATGCCGTCGAGGCCTGAGAAACCGCTGGTCGATTTCGCAGCACCGGCGGATTGTCTGGAAATTGCGAGTCATGGTGTCTATACATTCCTCCCCTGTAACACCGTTCGCACTCTAAGGCATCGTAAGGTCCGATAGGAAGAGGTAAGATAAGAGGCAGACAGAGACCTACACAGCCTGAGGTGTCACCAGTGTTGAGACTGGAACTCGTTGGAACGTAGCCAGAACCGACCCAGGTGTTAGCCCCATAATATTGGGTCCTGATGTCGCCGAGTAACGTGGAGTTGCTGGCAGTGGCTAGGAGTGATGATGCAAAACACTTGATGGATTCAAACGAGGCTTACTCTTGGTTGTACTAACTTGAATCGGCGAACGAACGGGCCCATTCTACGTCATCCCTCAGCGAGACAGTGGTCCCGTGGTGATGTCTAACATTGAAATAGGATTGAATGTCCTCGTAAAAAGTAGCGCATAGT
Organism: Chalciporus piperatoides; assembly: GCA_038092975.1. Taxonomy (NCBI): domain Eukaryota; kingdom Fungi; phylum Basidiomycota; class Agaricomycetes; order Boletales; family Boletaceae; genus Chalciporus; species Chalciporus piperatoides. The sequence goes on along the minus strand of JBBPRJ010000078.1, from coordinate 1,977 downwards.
ACTCGTACGTTCAGAGGGGTTGTCGGTCGTCGGTGATAACTTTGAACTACCTTTGACTTGATTACGTAACGAGGAGGATTTGCACTTCGAATTTTGAAATATGTTTTCCAAGTTCAGCGAGCTGCGGCACAGCTGCGGGCCAACGGAAGGTGGAGAGACATTCCACACAAAATTGATTTTTTAGTTTGAGAGGTCGAGTAATCGCTCCTCTGACTGGAGCGCTCATCATGCGACGCTTACCGTTACTCGGACGTCTTTCACCCAAGGAATATCTCGCCTTGCTCGCTGGACTCTCCATCCTCGCCGCCGAGACACTCCTTCGCTCCATCATTCTTGTTCTGCCAAAATCTGTCATCTCCTGGTTCTACGAGCGCTCACGGGTACTCTTCGACCGCTTTGCGAATGGTCGAGGACCCCCAACAGCAGAACAAGCCTTTGCAGGATCCATTCGTACTGCCAAGGACTTCGGAGATCTATGTGCGTTATACGGGTACGAGCACGAAGAGCATGTCGTGCTCACCAAGGATGGATACTTGCTGACCCTGCATCGCATCCCCGAGTGCAAGGGCGGCACGCAACAATCAAACATTGAGATAGGTTGTGAAGTGAGGAAACCGGTGGTATATCTCCACCACGGACTCCTCATGAATAGCGAGGTGTGGGTCTGTCTGACTGACGAGGCCCGTTGTTTACCGTTCGTGCTTGCTGAGCAAGGTGAGTGAGACTTTATATTATTACACCGCGATGCTTACAAGTTTTTTTTTCTGCTTCTTTGCGCAGGTTATGATGTCTGGCTTGGCAACAACCGCGGCAACAAATACTCCAAAAAATCCATTCGCCTCAATCCAAACTCGGCCAAATTTTGGGACTATAGTCTCGACGAGTTTGCATGGCACGATATACCCGACTCTATAGAATACATCCTCTCTCGTACGGCGGCAGGAAGTCTCAGCTACATCGGATTCAGCCAGGGAACCGCCCAGGCATTTGCGGCCCTGAGCATCAACCCAGACCTCAACGAGAAAGTCAATATACTCGTTGCACTCGCTCCAGCGATGAGCCCCGCAGGATTGTCTGCTCCCGTCGTGGACGCACTCATCAAGGCGTCGTAAGTGATTTTTATCAGCGTCTTCACTTGCTCACTTACAACGTCCCTCTTAGTCCGACGATAGTCTACTTGCTCTTTGGACGCAAATCAATCCTCTCATCAACACCGACATGGCAAGCGATCTTCTACCCCCCGATCTTCACATCCATCATCGATGCTTCCCTCCAATTTCTCTTCTCCTGGGATAGCCGCAACATCACCGCACACCAAAAGACGGCCGCGTACTCCCACCTCTACTCATACGCCTCCGTCAAGTCTGTTGTACACTGGTTCCAGATCATGCGCGAGTCTGTCTTCCAAATGTTCGATGACGACGTTCCCTTTCTTCGTTCCTCTCAGAACTCGTACCGTCCTGCGCGGTTCCCAACGCGGAATATTGAGACACCGATTCTGTTGTTGTACGGAGACCGGGATAGTCTGGTGGATATCGATGCAATGGTGCGGGCGCTACCGGCAGGCAGGACGCGTGTGAGGAGGCTTAAAGGGTATGAGCATCTGGACATTCTATGGGGCAAGGATGTGGGGAGCGACGTGATTCCGGAGGTTGTAAATGCTTTGCGGGTGCATTGTCAGACGCCCACCGGAGAGATGCGCAACGGACTTAAGGTGTTTGAGGTAGCAGAGAAGTTGGGGAAGCTTGCTAATTGAATGGAACGTCTGGAGAGGCGATTATAATGGACGGGAAAGGGTTGTGTGTATCTGGACTACGGTACTTACTGGATACTGACAATTATTAATAACTAACAGGTACTAATGTACATTAGAGATCAGACTACTCTACACACAGACTCGATGTCTAGGACGTTGGTCGTATGCCATCACAAGAAACAAAAATATGGTTTGTGGCAATCCAACTTGATGGGTTACAG
>JBBPRJ010000077.1:0-19163 GCA_038092975.1 Chalciporus piperatoides | reverse complement strand
TTATGAACGATTGGCGCGTGATTGTGCATGATAAGCAAGCTATGTCCGAGGTCTTCGATTCCGAGAAACTTCTGTTCCTCCCAGGGGTCTGCGACGTGAGTTATCCAACTTTTCTGGTGTGTTTGATTTCGTTCTCAACCATGCCTATTTGGCGGGGTTTCAGCTGTACCAGTTTGGCTATACTGTGCACCCATCCCTCCGCCAAAACACGGAAATATATCGTCCGTATCTAAGATACATTCTCGCTAACCTCGACAATTTTCTCCCGGATATGTTCAAAGAAATCGAGTTGACGTTCGAAAGCAAGCTTTCGGTGAACGATGGTAAGTATCTCTCGTCCATCTATGTTTAATGTGATGTATACTCAGACTTAAAGCAGGTCGATTCAATGTTCTGAAAGTCATGACAGAGGCGGTGTTCAGAGCACTGAATGTCGTACTGGTGGGATCTCACCTCAGTTAGTTTCTCTTCGTTTTAGTTTGCGTTGTGCTGTCTGACGTTTCCGTGTTACACTCCAGCCAGAAACCCAGAGTTTGAAAAGGAGATGCTCGGTGCTGTGCAAGGGATCCTTGGCACGGGGTTGATGCTCAAGCTAAGCCCTCGTTTCGTTAGGCCGTAAGCACATTTATCGGTATCCCTCACAAAACGACCGAGCGTTCAACCGGTGACAAGGTTTTTGCACAAGTTCTTGTGTCTGTTCATGCCTACAACTGCAAAGTCCCACAAAATGATGCTCGATGAGATCAAACGGCGAAAGCACGAAGTCGGCCAAGGATTAGGGGAATGGGATTCTTGTGGGGTATTTTGTTTTCTCTTTTTTTGCGGGGCAGACCGAGACTCACGAACAAATAGATTGATGTTCTCTCTCAGTTCGCACGGGACAACAGACTTACAGACGACGAAAATATGATGGCTGTTCACTTCATCATCCTCAACCTTGCAGGAACATTCAGTACCATCCTCGTCAGTCTGCAGCTCCTTCCACCACTTATGCACTATAGTTGTCTTACATCCTGTCATAGACGGCGACACAGGTTATATTCAACCTGATGCAACAAGAAGGCTGTCTATCCCGCATCAGGGGAGAGCTAGAAGTTGCCATCAACCACAATTCCAAGGACCAAGGCGAGCTCACTCCAGAAGTGCTCGCATCATGTACCTACCTCGACGCGTTCCTCAAAGAAAGTATGCGACTATGCAATCTTGGAGTCCGTGCGTACCTGTTCCTCCATATCTTTCCTCCGTACAGATTTTGCCCCTGATATGTCCGATGATCAGTTCACATCACCCGCGTAGCAACCAAAGAGTTTACCTTCTCCAACGGTGTGATGCTCACTCCTTGGACGACAATATCCATTCCGACGGGCTGGACCCACCACAACGCCGCAGTATACCCTGACCCATACAAGTTCGACCCCTCGCGATTCATGTCGGAAGATCACAGTCAGGCAGATCCGGCAAACTTGAACCCAGACTACCTATTCTTCGGGTATGGAAAACGTGCCTGGTAAGCATGCGCCCGTTTCCATCCATCTTGATAATCCTGGGCCATGGGTTAACTGTGAATCTCTTACTTATCAGTCCGGGGAGAAATCTTGCCATTCGCACCATCAAGAGCATCGTCGCACATCTCGTGCTCAATTATGATATCGCGTGGGCGCAGCCTGGCTTCGAACCGAAGCCCACATGGGTGATGTATTACCGAGTCCCGGATCGCAAGGCAGAGATTGTGATTTCGAAACGCACGCAAAGAGAGGTGTGAGCCTGGCCCTGCACGAACTCCTGGTGTCGCACAACTTCTCGCAGAGCTAGTTATAGACTCGGATATAATTGTAGATTCCTTTCAGTTATTTATAAGTCATACCTCTACCTGTACACTGGCATACTCTAGGTTGTAAATTCCGACTGCTGACATCATACGTTAGTATCTAAATACCGAGATGACATTCTCTGCAGTTCCTAAGCAGCATTAGGGTCAAATGAATGTAGAGGGACATGAGTTGCCAGAGTGGAAACACTTGAACGAGAGTTGGTAGACTCTGAATCATCTCGGGATGGTTGTCGGGGTTCTTGCACAGGAAAGATCAATAAATATACAAGGTCAGACCCAGCTGTGAGCCTGGCCTGCATCGGTCGCTGGTTGTGTTTCTTTGTAGTACCCAATGGCAGCAGTAATTCCTTCAGGTTCAAGCGGGTGACCGATAAGTCTTACCCCCCCTACAGGTTTGGGTGGGCAATCTAACTAAACCTGTAGTGGGTGACAATGTTCACGAGTTTGGCAAAGAATCAATTACTAATTGCTTCGGGGCCCGAAAAATGATTACATAATTTTTCTCAACATTGCGGTAGCCCAACTTGGTAAACGAGTTGCCCTCGATTATCGATCGACCATCCTCGAAGCCATGTCTTCTGCCGAAGAAGATTACAACGATGTCGATCAATCGTCTGCAGCTCTTGATGGCAAGAAAAGACGAGTCCAACGCGCATGTGATATGTGTCGGCGCAAAAAGAGTCAGTATTGGTCTTTCGTTATCATCCAAACTGACAAGCGCTCATAATAACTCGCCTGCCGCGCCCCGCACCTGTCCTCCCGGCAGTTCGCTGTAAGCCATACGTATACTTCCGGGTGCTGTTCCTTTCGTCTGACGTATACATCAAAGGTGATGGCAGCCAGATGCCGACTAACCGATGTTCTAATTGTGTAGCCTACAACCTCGAGTGTACCTATGTGGAGGCTGCAAAGGTGTGTATCTTCAATGCTCTTCCCTATCAGTTCCCACGACATTAATGTACCTCCTAATCTCTTAGAAGCGCGGCCCTCCGAAAGGGTTGGTTTGCCAATATACAACCAATGAGTTAATGTTAACACGCATTGATCGGTGGTCAGATATATCGACAGTCTCGAGACCCGTCTCCAGAAGATGGAGAACCTCCTTGACAGAGTGCGTGCTTGCCAACCGTTGAACTAGTGTGCCAGACCAACGCCTCTCTTTGATAGATATGTCCGGACGCCGATTTCTCCCTTGAGCTAGGTGGCGGTCCCATCGACAGAGAGACTTGGCAGAAAGGAAACACGGATCACTCCGGTTCCAGACATTTCACGCGCGCTTCGGCTTCATCCCCCATCGAGGACTTAATACCCAGTGACGATGACGGTGTAGTCACGACCCAACTCTCGGACAGTTTCAGGTCGATGGGCTTGAATGCCCAGCACGCCCGCTTCTTTGGGAAGTCCAGCGGTACCACGCTCATACAAAAGGCGATTGGTTTGAAACATGAATTTACTGGGGCAGGCCACACTCGACCAGAGGAATATCTTCATTCGTTCGGCAAAACGTACCCTGTAAGCTCGATCGTACCAATGGAAGAACATTGACGCTGATCCTTCTCTGAAGTGGGAGCTCGCAGCAAGAAAGATCACAGAGCCCGAGTACACATTCCCTGACCAAGCCTTGGGGACATCATTAGTAAACCTTTACTTCGTTCATCTCAACTGCATAACGCCTCTCCTGCACCGCCCTAGCTTTGAGCGTAAGATCATGCAAGGAGAGCACTTGCGGCAACCTTCCCTCGGTGCCGTCTACCTCATGGTTTGTGCGGTTGCCTCACGCTTTTCGGACGATCCACGCGTTTTTTTGGACAACGTCGAATATGGTAACCACCCAGAGCTCTCGGCTGGGTGGAAGTATTTTCGCCAGGTGCACATGGTCAGAAGCACTTTGCTCGGTCCCCCCGGTCTAGAGGATCTACAGATCTATTCAGTAGGCATTTGTCTCTACCGTTCTCTTGTTTGGTCCTCACGCGGTCGCAGCTCTGTATACTGTTTCTGCATGGGATATCAGCACCGCAAGCGTGCTGGACCGCCGTTGGAATAGGTATCCGGCTTGCTCAGGACGTTGGAGCTCACAGGAGAAAATCATATGGTGATCGGCCGTCTTTAGAAGGCGAGCTGTGGAAACGGGCTTTTTGGTAAACTTGGAGACCTCTTTCCGTCTAATCTCTGGTTGTCTAACATCTGGTCCCAGGGTGCTGGTTATGCTCGATCGTCAAGTGAGTTCGTCTTTGGGACGGCCGTGCGCAATTCAAGATGAAGAGTGAGTCCATTGTTGCTCTCGAGATCCTCTGCTTAATCTCCCACAGTTTTGACCTCGATTACCCAATTGAATGCGACGACGAGTATTGGGAACATCCAGACCCAGAGAAGGCTTTCAAGCAACCCCCTGATCGACCTTCCACACTGTCTTTCTTCATTAGCTTCCTCAAGCTCAACAATATACTCTCCTTTGCTCTCAGGACAATAGTATGTCTCTCTGTTAGGTAGCACATCGCAGGCTGACTATGCCATACAGTACTCGATCAATAAGTCAAAAGTATTTTTGGGATTCGTTGGTCAACAATGGGAACAGGGAATTGTTGCAGAATTGGATTCCAGTCTCAATAATTGGATTGATGGTGTACCAGATCACCGTGAGTAATCATTACAGGCATCCGATTCGAGCTTTGCCTGACGTTGCATCCAGTACGTTGGGACCCTACCCGGGACCCAAATTCCCCCTTTTTCCTGCAGTCGAGCATGTTATACGCGAATTACTATGAGGTCCAAATATTTATCCATAGGCCATTCATCCCTTCCCCTCGCAAACCCTCTCCACTTTCCTTCCCTTCTCTCGCCATTTGCACGAATGCGGCTCGTTCGTGCAGTCATGTTATTGACATATACCGGAAACGGTCTGGAAACGCTTGTCCCTTCCTACTGGTATGGGCGGCGTTTTGCGTTGCAGGATAGCATTACTGATTTTCTGTGTTAGATGCCCGCCTTTACTGCCGGTATCGTGCTTTTGCTGAATATCTGGGGAGGGAAGCGGTCTGGGCTATCAATCGATCCGTCAAAGGAGATGGCTGACGTGCACAAATGTATGGGTGTTTTGAAAGCTTGTGAGAATAGGTATTTTTTTCCACGGCTGCTTTGTACGACACCCGCAGACTGACGTCTGTCTGTAGATGGCACCCCGCAGGGAGATTCTGGTTCGTCATTGGCAAAGTAGCTGGTTAATAGCTCTGACCCGATGCGTTTTTTTACAGGGACATCCTCTACGAGCTCGCATCTGTCGGGGAACTTCCTCTGCCACAACCTAGTCCTCAGGGAGGGACGAAACGTGAAAGAGATCCCGAAGACAACCATTTACGGACTACACGCCGTCCTTCACCCCAGGAAAGCCGCGTGCTAATAGGAACACGTCGCGCTCCACCTGAGCTCCCGGTTCAGCCCCAACAGCCCCTCCAACAACAGCAGCAGAAGCAGCAGCAGCAGCAGCAGCGATCATCACCACAACAGCAACAGCAACCACAACAATCCCTCCCACCAGCAACGTACAATCTTCCATTGTATAGCAATGACCTTGGACGACTTCCGTTATATGGACAAGTGGACTTTCCCGTGAATGGATCTCCCTCTGCGACCTCGGCAGCGTCGATGTCTCCGCAGGACCATCCGGCTGCGTGGTTCGCATCATTGGCGGGAGGGACGCAACACCCTGGTCCCGCGCAAGTACCAGACCATGGATTCGTCCCCACGGGGACGAATCTGATGGACGAGCTATTCTATGACCAACTGACGAGCCCTTTCGGTTTCGCCCCTGTCAATGGCTCAAGTACGAATGGGCACCCAGGACTGAGTGCGAGCCCACTCGATTTGCAAGCGCTCGCGCTCGGTCCGAGTGGGATGCTCTCTGAAGAGACCGATACGATCGCAATGTGGTCGGCGGCACCGAGTGGGTTTGGGTACGTGATTGGGTTTTGGTTCTAGTTCGATGTGGGTTTGCTGACCGAGTGACGTTGACATGTTTTTTTTGTGTGGGCAGGGTGACTGATTGGGGAATGTACCTTGCGAGTGTATCGGGGGTGGTCCACGCTGATGGATCGGCGGCGGCATCAACGCCCCACTCCCATCCCGAGTCAAGACATACACAAGGATATTGAAGCATTCGAGGGCGTAGAGCGCCTGGGTGTACGAGGTTCAACGGTCAGTCGGCTGCGCTACCAGGGGAATATTGTGTTTTGACTGACATCTGATCCAAAATTTTCAGACTGTGAAGGGGTGTACAGTTGTAATTGTACGAGCTATGTACTGTGATTGAAGACGATTTTTATATAAACATCGATGCATCGCCAAGAGATCGACCCACGCGAACCGTAACATTATGAGAAGCGAAAGGACGTGGTATATGTAACAAAGCAGGTTAAATCAGAGCCAAGTCGTTAGCCAGAGTCCTCAACAGTGCCCAACCTTGGCTTGATCGTGTAGTATACCTCAACTTGAAACAAGGCCAGTGCCGTTTCATCAGTCATGACACTCAACGTGTCGCTGGGCGTTACGTCTGAGAGTGCAAGTCGATGTCTCCCATCTGAACTTGTCGCAGGCGTGTACTCGTCCCACACATCGAGAGGAGCGATGTGGAGACGGACTGGTACTCTGTATGTGACCTTTTGACGTCTGATCTGAACTGAAATCCAGGAACTTGGCCCAACTTGTTCACATTCTCAGCCATCTGTCGCGGCGTGTCTACGAACAGGGGGTGCTCACCGATATCGTCGGGGAATATTTTGTGGAAAAATACAATTCGGCGAGGCAGCCAGCTTGAACTCGCTTCGGGAGGCGAAGTTAATGGTATCTGTTCCCCAGGATAGCTGATGTCTTGCCGTATGTCCTTGACTGTCTTGCTGTATGCCCAATACTCCGCCATGTCCATGACAAGGCTAGCGATGGAAGCTGATAACTTGCCCTTGTGTGCGCGTTGGAGAAGGTTGTAGACACGGGCGACATCACAAAAGGCGAGTTTGGGTCTCGAGAGTGACTGCTCGTAGGCTTCGGCGGCATCGCGATACCAAGGTAAATCAGATGCCCATTCGAGATCTTGCAACGCTAGTGGATTCACTTCGGAGAAGCTCGCTCCAAGGCCGAGGAGGGAGGGGATCATTGCGGAAATTCGAAACCGTGAATTGTGAACGAACCCTTGGCAGAGCGGGGTAAATCCCTTGTTGTCGGGTCTATTGATGTGCTTCGGGAAGTCGTATCCTGTCTCCTCCAAGAGCTCGAGACTGTCCATGAATTGGTCCTTCTCGATCCCGCCCGATGACCGAAAAGCGTGGTAACAGAGGCGGTGGAGAATGTCATGATCGTTTCCGTAATGGTCTCTACACGACGATAGAGACGCATCCGACACATCTGACTCCGAAGGATAGGCCAGGAGGGTTCGAGCGATGGAAACAAGACCATACTCGATTGCGATGTGCCATGGCTTACGTCCTAATGAGTTCGGGGCGAGAGGGTCACATCCGTTCTGCAAGAGGAATTCAACCAAAGGAAGAAGCCCGGCATCCCGCACCCGGAACTGCATGTCCGAGTCTAGAAGCAGCAGGCAGTGCAATGCGTTCTCGCCTGTAACTGTCTGTGCTCGACAACTTGCACCATATTGCTCGACGAGCGGAGCGAGAAGTACTTCCACCATACTACCCTCGTTGGACCGACCCGTTACAGCGTAATTGACGATGTCAACGGGAAGCTTGGCGCCTTGAGCGATGAAGAGTTCGAGGGAGCGGATCGACGAAGCACGAGCAGCGACGATGTGTAATGGGGTCTGTCCAGCGTGGTTTGATTGGTTGATGTTGCATCCATTTTCGACTAACAGCCGGACTGCGCTGGTCATCTGAGTCGGCTCTTCAAGGCTGCGGGACCGGCATGCAAGGTTGTGGAGCGCATTGCATCCTTGAGAATCCTGTATGTCCGCAGCGACACCACTGTCGATGAGAAAATGAAGCATGCCAAGCATTTCACGGGATGAATACCAAGAGGAGGTAGCATGAATGATGGAGTCGGATGGCAACTGGAAACCGCGTTCGAGCAGCCACTTCACCAACGTAACCGAAACGGCCCGAAGAGTGAGATCAAACACCGATAAACCGTCTTCATCGAGCACCATAGGGTCGCACCCTGCTGATACCAACATGCGAAATATCTCGATTCGATCATCCGATAGGAAATACCCTCCTAAAAGCGGATGCAAGGATGTTCGCCCTCCAAACCCCGGCATCATGGGGTCTGCGCCGTTTTCCAGGAGAAAGTGTACGACGGCGGGATTACACCGATGATGAATATCATGCCCTACGATCGAATGGATAGCATGTTTGGGAACGATACCCCCAGAAGCTAGGAGGAGCCTAAGAATCGCTTCGCTGTATGCTGGTGTATCGTTGAGCGCAGCTGCGATGATTGGTGAAGCTCGGCGTAACTGTAATGTGTTGGGGATGTAATTTGTATGGTTTCCCTCGACATTAACATCGAGTCCTTGATCAAGCAACAGCTGAACACGAGGGGGATCGCAATATCGCGCGGCATATATAAGAGGGCCACCTCCTTCGCCGTCTCGAATGGGGTGGTGGTCAAGGTAGTATTTCAACATTGACAGGTGCCCGAAACGCAAGATGGTGCACAAAGCAACGTGGTGCAACGATGAGAGGGAGAAAGGGAGTGGGGTTCGTAGTTTCCAGGTCATGATTCCAGGGTTGGCGGAAACACGATTCTGGAACGTCAACAAGTGGTTGACGACTTGCTCGTTGGAATCAGGGATGCAGTCCTTCAGGTGCCCGAAACCATGCTCGACCGCGTAAAAAAATAGGGCACGAGTAGATTCCTCGCTGCTAGTAGGCTGGGGGGGAGGCGGGATTTCGACCGATGCCCATGCTCGATGAGAGAATAATGCATCCGCGTAATCAAATAGGCTGCTCCTAGTAGGCCGAGGGAGAAGCGAGATGCAAATCGAGAAGAGTTCGACTGATTCCCATGCTCGATCAATGAAGTATGCATCCACTGCGATCGTTTCTGATATCAAGTACTCCTGTGAATCGAATGAGCTCAGACTTTGCTTGCTACGATAGCTGCGTGTGACTCTACCTGGACAGTGTAGTGCGACAGGGTGACAATTCCTGTCTTGTCGTTGAAGGCCACAAGACTGCCACAGATCTCCAGGATGGCGTTGGGATCCAACAGTGCACTCATGGCACCACGAGATGGGCCATCTTCGTCGCAGTTGATCGTGATTGCCCCAGCAAGCTGAGAGAGGGTCAACGGCTGAAGTGCGGTGACGAGCCACCTGAGAGCGCTCCGGGCAACGGGTCGCCAAAATCTCTTCTTGTCGATAGCTCGCAGAATGACGTCATAAGTGTCGTACAGCGTTTCTGGGAGCGTGTCCAACACCTCGTGAATATCACGCTTGGTGACACAATCGTTAAGTCTGTCCAGCTGGCATTGGACCCATCGGAACCTATCATAAGGAAAGATATTAGTACCATTGAAGCGATAAGAAAGCTACAGGAGGATGAGACCCACATTCCACCAGCCCTCTGCGTGAGAATGCCCTGAATGTAATCCTGGAGACCCAGGTCGAGAGCCCGTAGATTCCGGCAAGATTGCAACTCGGTCTTAGTATGAAGGAGGATGTCGCTCCGTATATCATCGACCTTGTCAACCAAGTCGATCGAGGGTAATTTGGAAAAGGCCTCCTTGATAGATTGAAGTGTTCGACTCGTAAGGAACAATCGACAGTGCCCGTCCGAATTCAGTTTCTCCAGTTCAACCAGCAATCGCTGGAGGTCTTGGCATTCATCAAGAGCATCAACAACGAGGATCGGATGCTCGTGCAGTCTCGCGGCGCGTTGCAGAAGCGTGGACAAGACGCCTAATTCCATAGGCGGCCCGGCACCTTGTTGTTTGCGCCTGGTGAGGTCGGGGAAGGACGACAGCCAGTCTTTGTTTGACTTCCAAAGTAACTGTCTCGTCAGAGAGCGGAAAACTTCCGCTGCATTCGTGCAACGGGAATTTCTGAAATCACAGTAGAAATATGCGAGAGAATCATTGAGATCTTCCGCAGAAACATCGTTAATGACGGTAGACCTGGGAGAAACGAGAAATGAGGTGAATCCGAACGAATATAGAAGTAGACATACGCGAGAACAGATTTCCCCATCCCGGCTGCACGCCAGGGAACTAGGTCAGTGTGGACAGCTGGAAAGCATCACAGACTCACGATTTCCGTGCAACCAGAGGAAGCCCGACATCGATCTACGCCAGTGGGTATACTCCTCGTCCCGAAAAAGCCAATCGCATGTTGTATCCTGTCGCAGGCCACAAGTGAACTCGTGCTTAGTCGTACAATCAAATCCCTCCAGCCATCTTAGCAATTCATCTGCAAAGACCGATGATCAATGATCAACACACACACCTCACTCCACACCCGACTTACCTTTCGCCTCGTCATGCTCCCTTTTCTTTTCCTTCTCGTTTGAACTCAGAAGTAGGTTTCTGGCAGGTTTGTCAGCGAATGTCACACTCACGAGAAATGTTTACCGACAAGACATCGATTGCCAAAACGTCACGGAAATACGGCATATACCCCTCAAACGCCTCGATTACCTCCTCTATCTTGCGTTCTTTGAATGGCCAAACTGCCTTTGCTAGTATCTTTTGTTTCTTGCTTGCTGCTCGACCTTGAAGCCAAGCAAGTAATCCCTCTAATTCTCTCTGCATTTCGCTGGACGACCATCATCTCTAGACCATTCGCTTATCAAGCTATTCAGCTCGGGAGGGCGCGACGAGGATGGGGTGTTCTTGATGACGCTCTCGATCGCTGCCTCTGCAGTCGTTATCAGCCGTATTTGATCGCGGAGTCTTTCACAGGAAGCTTCTGCCTTCTTGACGGACAACGCATAGCGGTGGAGTGCATTGGCAACTTGGGCCCCCAGTTGTAACAGGCCAACAACAGCTGCAGCAGATGCTATGCCATCCATGGTGGTAGTGGAGAAGAAAGCATAAGGAGATATCATGCGACTCGATCAACTCGGCGCACATGCTGTGAATAGGCGCCAAGGCACCGCAAGACGATGCGGCTGTTCGCGGACTGAATCATGCCAGCAATACTCACTAGTAACGCGGTTCACAGAGTCCCTACTTACCGTTTTCCTTGAAGATCTTGTTTTACATGGACGTCGGACGAGACGACCATTCAGATTTCGAGCTAAAAATGACACACTAGATCAGACATTGGAAAGGAGATTCAATAGGGTTACTCGGTGACACTGAATGTTGTAGCATTGGCACTGACTGCCGGGCTCAGGCCCCCTGCCAGGAGGCTACTACATACTGTAAGTCGCGACGGTCAGTGATCAAGTTCCACCAAAAAAATTACCAGATGATTTTGACTGACATGTTCAAGAATATCTTCTCAGTGGCTTGGCCGCACGTCGACTTCGACGAATCGAATACCTTCAATGAGAGACCGAGAAGATCCCTAGTGGAGACTGTCTTCATTCCGACTCTTGGGTGTGCCGGCCTAGGGTCTGAGAGAGAAGATCAGGTATCCCGTCCTGGGTCGTCGCGGATACAACCACCGTCCTTCAGACTCTCCGGACGACGCTCAGCGACTACCGTACGTTCCCTGAGTCTCACAACCCACCAAGCTTCAGCTTCCACACCGATGACGTCGTCGGCTTCTCGCCACTTTCAATAGACACGAGGAACGTCCGGAACAACTCAAGCTGCGGATCCTCGTTCTCGAGTTCGGGGGTGCTGACACACTGAGCCTCGGGTTCACTGCAGTCTCAGAAATCATATCGCACACCGAACGTGACCGCATTACTGAACTAGGCGGCTTTTTTGCGCTCTCAGTAGCAAACTTGTATGCCAACGACTTGAAGAGAGACGAGGTATTTTACATTAGTGAATCCCCAGGTAGAATCATTCGAGGTTTAAGCAAACATGGACATGAGGAATGTTCAATTTGGCCAGGGAGAGCCTGAGTGTACTCGCCCACACATCAAAATGAGCCTTGCACATGAAAGCTCAGCGCTCAGCGCTCAGTACTCAGTCAACGCGTCGGCCGGGCGTATTGGCTACCGAACCTCTCATGCCAGAGACATAATCCAGGAAACCGCAGCCCAGCAAAACGAACACCGACTTCCATAACCAAGGACCAGGTATAGCTCACAAACATAGTATATTCCAAGCTTCATCCAATCAAATGCAACGCCCCCCACCCCGATCTGCGACGCAGAAGGCCCGCCCACGTTCACCGAATCCCCAAAATACCCCTTGAACCAGCACCCGTCTCCTCCTTCTTCCCAACCGTCCCCTTCTTCCCACTCTTCGTATCCCTCGAATCCCATATCCTCCAAAACTTGAGGTTCTCATCTCCCGCACCCGTCACAAGTACCTCCCCATTCGGCGAAAGCGCAGAGAACAGCACCCGGGAGTCATGTGCGTCACGAATTTCGAAGAGTTTTGGTGTTGGCGTAGGTGCAGCAGCCGTGCCCGTCCCTGCACCTCCCGCACCCGAACCCGAGGACGCAGAGGAGGGAGCAGGAGGATACGCCCATCCCACGACCCCATTCCCAGGGAACCCATGCGTACTCACAAGTTCCTTCCTGTCCGTACTCCAATGCACCCCCGTCACCTGAGCCCCTGTGTGATACGTGTGCAACCTCGCACCCGTGTTCATATTCCAAATATGTATACACGTATCCGACGTCCCACCACCACTCGCAAGGAGCGGGGACCAAGGCGCGAAGGCGAGTGCTTTCACGGCTGCAGTGTGGTTTCGTTTCGTCCATTTGGGTGCACCTCGAGAGGAGCCACCGCCGACGTCCCCACCACGTCCGTCCCAGAGGTTGACGACGTTGTCGTTGCCACCACTGGCGAGGACTTCGCCGCCTGAGCTCCAGCGAAGGCCACAGACTTCACCTGTGTGACCTTGCAGCGTGGCGACGGCGTGTCGGGGTACTCGCACATCGTGGTGGACGATCGAGCCATTCGAGTGACCCGATGTGAGGATGTGGTTGAACCAACTGAGACTGGCAACCTGACCTGCACTTGTCGCGTCTGAGCTGGGCGCCATCGTCCGCAACTTTTGACTTGATGACACGTCCCAGAGTTCGATGGCACCTGTGCCGAGACCGATTCCAATGTAGGCACCATCGCCGCTGAAGTCGACACTCGCCACGTAGGTGTCATTGGGTGCGTCACCTAGGTGGGCGACAATACCGGTATCGGCAGCCCAGAGATAGGTGCTTTCTCCGAGAGCGACACCAACAACATTCAGAGCGCTCCAAGAGACGAGGTTGAGGTAGAAGTCGTCTACCATGCCTGGTGCGTCTAGGACGCGTTCCGGTGTAGTGGGCACACGTCTCGTCTTGGAAGAGGCGGTACCATTTGAGGATGGAAGAGCATCGCGAGAATATAGTGGACGCGCATGGTTGCGCTGTGCGGACAGGAAGTTGGAAGAAGAAGAAGCAGGGGGTGGTTCATGATATGCCAATACACGTTTATTGAGAGGGACACCCGTTGCATTTGCCAAACGGGCAGTGTGACCAGGAGATGAGTTTGCGGTATTGGCAGCGGCAGCGGTCGCACCAGACGACAAAGAGGAAGGGAGTGCAGGATCTTCGCGAGCAGTAATGAATCGATCTGGTTGAGCAGTGGATGAGTGAGATAGTGTGCGTTCACGCGTGGACGGTGTCGATCGAGAGCGTTTGAGCTCCGGACGTGGTTGTGGACGATAGTCATGTGAAACAACCTCAAGACGGGATTCGATCCCGCCTTTCCTGATAACACCTGCATTCGAGGAGACAGCAGAAGTAGCAGCAGAGGTGGTTCGTTTTACAGGTGATGGTGCACGGGATCTTACGATGAATGGATTGGAGATATCAGCTGGATGACCGCGTTTCTGTGGTGAACCTAGCGAGACAGCATTAAACGCGGATATGACAGATGGGGTGAGTGGTGTTTTAGCATCGCTGCGAGACCGGAATCTCGACGGTGTCTTTGGGTTATTCATCGCAGAGGAGGAGGAGGAGGAGAGTGACACAGAGCAGTGAATCGATGTGTAGGTTTCGTCGCCTTTTGAATCGAATCAAACGCGATTTCAACGTG
The DNA here is from genome assembly GCA_038092975.1 of Chalciporus piperatoides. Taxonomy (NCBI): domain Eukaryota; kingdom Fungi; phylum Basidiomycota; class Agaricomycetes; order Boletales; family Boletaceae; genus Chalciporus; species Chalciporus piperatoides. The sequence goes on along the minus strand of JBBPRJ010000077.1, from coordinate 5,185 downwards.
GTGGTCATGTGACGAATATCAATGGGTCACGTGTGGACCTACGCGGTCGATGTCAGCCTCCACTGAGTGACAGATTGATAAAAGGGAGGACGATGATGGGGTCGGTCAGGCCCAGACTGTATGTATATGTGCTGGTATCTCAGAGACATGTCTCGATTACGCTCGTTTACTACTACGCTCGTTTTTCTCGCCATTCATTCTCAAGCACTTCCGAGTCCTCTCGCCGACGCAGACGAGGAAGAGTGCTGGTACGATGAACCTGCCCTCGAACACGGTCCACAGCCAGTCCAGCACGCCGTCAGCTCATCCGCACCGCTAGCACACATAACAAACTCTCCTCCTGCTAGCATCCTTGCACCATACGAACACAAACCATCTCTCCCATCTCCGCATCCATCTCCTTCTCAGGTTCCACATGCCACACTTCCCGTTCCCGCGCAGTCACACACACTTGCTACTGTAGGTACCATATCTGGTGTCATTTTTGCCCTCGCCGCCTTGTACGCTATGGCACGCTACTTCATCCATCGTCGCCGTCTCGCATCCGCAGACCCCTTCAAAGACCCACCCAAACCTCATCCCGGATTTGCCGCATTTTTGCTCCGATCTAATCGGTCAGCCCCATCCAAGAAACGCCTCTCCAACGAGTCATGGGTCTCCCCCCAGCTTCCAAGCACAACCCCAAGCCTGACCTTCAACCTCCCTGCGCCGTCGTTGCTCCCACACGACCTCGAGCTACGCAATTTCGCCTTCCCAACTCCAGTTCGAAAGCGTAAACTCATCCCTGTGACAACCCCTGTATGTACCCCCAGCGATACCGTGTTTGGATCGCGACTCCATCTCGATCATACAAAGGATTCCAGTCGGTCAATTCAGTACAGTCCCATCCACGTTCCCCCTGTTCGTGTCCCATCCCCTGCATACATATCTCCCTTTTCCCCTTCCCCATCCCTCGCTTCAGATTCATCCACCCTTTCTCCCGCCCCTTCGATTGAACCACTGCCACTGCCGCTCGCCCATGCATACTCCAACAACGAGCAACAACAGGATAGTACACGCCTCTCCCGACTTCTCTCCTCGTCCTTTCAAGGCACACGTGGCAGGGCCAGAGCCAGAGCTGATGCCGACGTGCAGGGCCCAAACACAGCTCCTGCACAGTCCACAGCAGCCGAACTCATCCAAACCGCACGCACATACGCACACGCCTACCGTCCCTCGAGCGCAACCTCCACCTCTCTCTACACCACTCCCAATTCGAACTCATCTCTCCGACTCGCAGGAACTCGTTCCAGAGCAGGGTTCTATCCCAACAACGGGGATTCCCAATCCTCCTCTGTTGCATCTGCCAACTCGACCGGCGCGATTCGAGTTGCACCTTCCTACACCGATGGCTTAGACTCTGGAGCGAACATTCCGTATGCTCCGTACGCTGGCAGCCCATGGAGACGAGCCAGAGACACTTTATCGACTGTCACAACCTCTGACACAGTCTGCACCGTCCCACACCTCCTACGCGCTGCCTCCGACATGCAAATGTCCACTTCCGTGTCCAGCACGTCTCCCTTTGCCGATCCTCCACGTACACCTCACGTTGGATCGGTGGTGCCTTCTGCCTCGATGTCTTCTCTCGGTACTGTTGGCAGCGGAACAGTATGGCCCGGAACGACCTCACAGAGACCGGCTGGCACGCCACTAGGGCTCAAAGTCCGTCTGTCTGATGCGAGCGAACATGAGCATTATAGGGCTCGTGAGAAGGAACGTCAAATACGGCGCGAGCGGGTCCGTGAACGTGAACCTGTACAGTTCGACAACGTTTTCTCTCCAGAGTCGACTGCGGAAACAAGGGTGCTCACGTCCTCGCCCACCCTCGAGTCCTCCAGTGCCAACTCTACAGGTGGGGGTCCGGGAAGGAGAACACCCCGTGGTGTACATCGACGTTCGAAATCGCTCACGCGGTACAGGCGGCCCGGGGTCGAGAGAGAGGTACGTAGATACGCGGGAGGTGCGGATGTATCAGTCGCTGGCGGTTCCGACGAGCGGGAGCCTAACCTCGGGATGTCGATGCACGAACGGACGGAGAGCGAGCCTGAATTAACGCAGGTAAAGGACGAACGCGACCACGACGAGGACGAAGACGAGGAATTCAACACCAACGACGTACGACACGCTCGAACGAGCGACAAACGGCGAACGAGGATTGCGTTCAAGTTACGAGATTCGGAGAGCGTGTTGAGGGAGATTGGGTGGTGAGGCGTGAGGCCTCATGCCATACTATCATGCGACAACTATACATTTTGTGCGGCGTACACCATTTGCGATATCATGAATCTGAGCTCCTTCGCTTGTGAAATAGACCCAAATATTGGTCTTCACAAGTTTCGTATTCCTTCGTCGGCGGCGGATAACACGCGATTGGTGGGTTGTTGAATTAGAATGTCTCCCCCAGCATCCGTCATGCATGATGAGTTGGAATGCTGGTAGGTATTGGGGAGGCCAGGCGGAGCTGTCGGGCCGGGCCGATGAAGGCACATTGATCGGCGAATGGAGGCAAGTGATGCCATATAACTTTCAACCTCTTTCAACGCTGAGTGTTTTCATGATCTCGACTACTGCCTACAAGTTATGTTAGGTCCAGAGCGCCGTCACGGGGCTTGGATTCCAATCATCTCCGATCAACGACTTGAGATCAGGACGTCTAGATTTTGCCAAGGAGTAATGTAACGAGAACTTGAATGGTACGATCGGAGCTATATGGCACGCCAGTGTTGGTGTTTCTCCCAAGGAATTCCAACTACCCGGCCCCCAAGGTATAAGAACGACCTGGTCCCAGTCGAGGCGAAACAACAACTTCTGACCCCCCACCCTCCCTCGCCGCACTTGTTGTATGTACTATATGCGACACCTTTTACCCCGGCGCAACCTCCGTTTGTTATCCGTCGTTCTGGACTGCTTGGCTATACTGTCGGCGGAGCCATGCGCGGACCTGACCAAGCTCGACGCCGCCGCTTCGTCCACTGCTTTGAAAAGCTTATCGGGAAACCTACACGGCGTTCATGCATACGCAGTCTCCTTCGTCATAGGTGCGTGTAGCTAACTCGTACAGTATATTTGATCGTATTAGCTGACATCGCTCCCATTAACCATCAGCTCCTCCTCCGGGTTCATACAAGCTGCGTCGGTGTTGTTGACCACACCACCACGCACGGACGATGACGACACCCTCAAAGATCCTCAGTCACCGCGACGCTCATTCCGCCAGTGTCGCTCAATCCCAGTGGATTAGTTCAAGGTACAGTATGGTTCTACCAATTTCGGCTCGCCCACTGAGACAACCACGCTACAACTCTGCTTCAGGCGATGCCTCTCCCTTCCCTCACCTCCACAGTCTTTGTCGAGGCTGAAGTGGAAACAACGGATCCTGTTGCATCGGTAAGTGATGTTGTTTGCTTATGGTATGTCGCCTCACGATGGAAACAATTTGAATATAGCTCCGAGCCATTGTAACATCCTCCTTTGTATATTACATCATCCTCGACTTCCCATCTTCGCCGCTCTCATATATGTAGCGGTTGAGGTCGGGGACTCGATAAGGTGGCTGGGACGGTGATTAGTATTGGTTCCAATTCAGGCCTCAAGCACACACCAAGGTCTTTCTGATTTATTTCCCTTAGGAGAAGTTTTCACAGGACAACCGGGAATCACACCCAACTTTGCCATGGACGTATCCAATGGGATTCGGTGCTCGAACAGATGTATTGCGGCGCAATTTTTTTTCCGGACGTTGCCCAGCTCGCTTGTACGTGCCTTGTCCGAGTCGAGCTTGGTTGGATCGCTGGGAAGGGTGAAGGAGTGATGCAGGACGCTGTCTAGGATTCGTGCTTGAGGCGGATCGTTGGCGAAGACTGGTCTGCATCAGTCCGTCGCTCATTGCAACGCTCGAACCGGGGACTCGGTGGAAAGACGTGCGTAGACCTAGTAGACCATGCCAGTGACCACGTCTTGTGGAACTGTGTACTCGGGAGGGAGAATTGTAGAACTTTGAGAGACACGTCTGCCAAATCATTAATCATCTCGCACGCGACATAACCTATTAGTATGACATCGTTTACTTCCCTCATGTCTACTTGATTCATCGCTCTTGGTTGGACCTCCGTATGTTAGTATGATTGTACCATTATACAACGAGTCAGTGCAATAGACAAACAGTTGTCAGCTCTGCTTCATAATCATTCGCATTGCCCACCATAGTCAAGAGTCCGTCCGTCTCTTCTTTCCTCTTACACAACCAAACACCAAGCGCCGACTTTTGAGAGAGCTCCAGAATGAGCCCGAAATAGCGTCTGCCACCCGTCGTGTTTAGTTGACCAATGCCATCGCGACTGGGATGTAAATCATAGTTGACGACCCCAATAGCATAGTGCTGTTCCAGAGATGTCTGGAGGCGGGATGGGAACCCACCATTTATCGTCATGCTGGACACGAGGCTGGCATCGGACGGTTCCAGCGTACAGTTGTCACCTCTCCGAGTCACCTGCACATGGATCAGAAGCAGCTTGGTAAGGATCCCATGCTTCTGGATAGTGAATGTCGAATCCCCGCCTAACGAACCACTGACAGTAAGTGTCTTATAGAATGCCGGAGATGTGGGTAATGCATGGGAGTATCGTGAGGGAGGTCCACTCCACGCGAGGAGTGACGGATCCTGTGAGCGTTGTGCAATCGCTTCAAGGAGTCTCTGGAATGCCCTATCTCCTTCGCCGTATGCGATGGGCATGGACACGTCGAAGATTCCCAGGAGGGAATACGCAACGTCTTCGACGCGGGTCGTCCTCCGTGTGGATGCCCATCCCATCCTCTCTGCAACAGAGACGTCTGCTGGATTCAAGGTTCGAATGCTGTCCACACGGATGTTGGTGACAGCACTGATGGCTTTAAGGACAAAGTCACTGCGCTTGTCGTTGGGATGGGGAAAGTCTGCGTCTCGTCCTTCCTCCATCTTCGGACAGAGGGGGCCCCAGTCTTTCCCATAAATTCTAATCCTTCTCGATGCGAGAAGCTCTTGCAACGTCCATCCCCTCCTAAACCAAGGATCGTTCGGAAAGTCAGGGATGCCCGAGGATTTCGCCAGGTACACGATGCAGATGTACGCATCTTCGTACCAGCGAAACATAGATCGGATCGCCTC
>JBBPRJ010000076.1:0-19182 GCA_038092975.1 Chalciporus piperatoides | reverse complement strand
AACAACGGGCATGATTTTTCAAACTCCAATGCAGTTACATCTTGGTTTGGGCATGGTCTAGATTCCGAGAATATCCGAATCATAGCCCGATAATAACCTACTTGAACACCACTAATAGGCCACTTGCATTCGTAATCAATAGCAGATTTTACAAGCATATAACAACATGTAATTGTTCTGGTGGTAGAGTAAAAATGCCCCAGATACTTCACAGTGCAAGGGACTCTAAGTAGACTCGGAAATACTCGCCATGGAATTAGGAAATTTGTTGCGTTGGGACTGGATCAACAATCGAAACTATCTCTTTCAAAGGTAAGCACAACCCACATATATAGACAGATACACACCTACGCACGGAAGGGATGTTACGCAGCCTTGATAAATCTTCCGACACGATGCCAGAACAGATGTTCCTCATCTTCATTCTCCACACCCCACAATTCTTCGTGTACCCACCCACCTGTTTCCTGTATCCACAGGTGAATGGGACGATCAAGTTTGCAGCCATCAAACGCTACACTCCACAGCGGGGACCAAAACGTCTGCCACCAAGCAATGTGAGGCAGCGGGTTTCTAACATGCTCATAGAAGAGAAACTGCCCACTCGGCTTGAGCACATCGGAGACCAGGGATTTGATGGTGTCCTGTGGACCGGACACCGAACACAGCGTCAAGACGGAGATGATTGTGTCGACAGGTTGATAACCGCTTAGAGAGGTAAGGATGGCTGTGGTGTCTTCGGCACCACATGAGAGGAGGACGAAGGTTCCCGACGCCTCGCTAAACCCGGCTACATCTGCGGCATGTCGGATTGCATCATGCATATTGGCGTTTGGCTCGAGCGCGACGTATTTAGTGACACGGGTCTTGTCGAGATATTTCGCCGTGTGACCATGCCCTTGAAGATCGATGACCCTACTGTACTTCAAGAAAACCAGAGTGCTTCAGTACTTACCAGCGCCAACATCAAGGACAACCCCATACGCATGCTTGGTGATGAGCGAATTTTTGATTGCTGAACTGTGTCCGTCAATTCCTGGTCCGAATGTTGTCCAAACGTGGGACATGAAGATACGTGAAATTTCTCTTGGTTGGAGAAGCAACGAAGGCTTGGCCCAAATCTGCTGCAGGGTAGGCCCGAAGGCGATCTGTATGCATAGGCGAAGATCACCGAGAAGGCTACATCTCTTGAGTATGGACATCCTGGGTATATGGGGAGTCGTGGTATTGGACGAAAGCAGGAGAGGTCAGCTTGGGTGAGCGAATCCATATGACCTCACTATATAGGGAAGGCGGCCGCCACGGTATAGTGACATATGGACGACTGGCGAACCCAGTGCGAAAGCGCAGTTTTAGCAAGTTTCAAGCTTCAAGATTTCAGGCTTCAAGGATGCAAGTGTTCTCGGAGAAAGGGCATGAATTTGGGAATCGGTGAATCAGCTGGACCGGGACTGGCCCTGACTTGTATGTAGTACTACACTGGCATCTTGGCGGTCGCGACTCGGACAAGCGGAATAGCGGATCATTTTGTCCCTCGTTTCACACGGTCGGGTTTAGACTCTACATAGCTGTCTCAGACTCTGAGGTTGGCTGGACACAGCTGCACCCGCAGCAAACTCGCAGAAGGTCTTTATACACGTCCGCCCGAGCGTGGAGGTGCAGTAATACGTTCTTCTCCTTAACATTTTGCTGAACAAACTTGGATGTTCCCAGCTTGCCCTATGGCGTTTCGTACGAGCGCCCCCGGTCCATTAAGAACGTTCATCTCTGCTTTCCAAGCTGCAGTTGGTCGCCTCGACAAGTCCTTTTCGCCCGCGGATACAATCACGCGTCTCCAAGCCCATGCTTTCGTCAAGTCTGATGCAATCTACATCTTTCATCTAATCCTTGCCATCTTCTGGCTCACTATCATGGAAGTGCCATCTTTCCCAAGCAAGCTGTTGATTCCTGCCCTCTACACCATCGCCCTCTTAGTCCCCTTTACATCTCAGTTCTTCTTCCCTGCAACACCTATATTTGCCTGGCTCCTCGCATTCTATACTAACCGCTTCATACCCTCTGATCTTCGTCCCGCGGTTCACGTTGTCCTACTCCCCACTCTCGAGTCTGTCCTCTACGGAGCCAACATCTCAGACATCCTCACGCGTTTCACCCATCCAGTCCTCGATATTATCGCTTGGCTCCCGTACGGTGTCATACATTACACCTACCCACTCGTCCTCTCCCTCTTCTTGTGGTTATTTCGCCCTCCACTCGCCCTCAAAACCTGGGCAAAGACCTTTGGCTACATGAACCTTACTGCTGTTCTGACACAGATCCTCATTCCCTGCGCAGCCCCCTGGTACGAGGTCATCTACGGTCTCACCCCTGCAACCTACAATACTCCGGGCTCCCCTGGTGGTCTTGCCCGTATTGACGCGCTGTTCGGTGGTGACGGTTATCAGACCGCGTTTTCGAATTCGCCCCTCGTCTTTGGCGCATTTCCGAGTTTGCACGCGGGCTGGGCAACGCTCGGTGCGTTGTTCATCACCCATTTCTGGGACGGAACCACCAGATATGCGTGGACATACGTCGGCGTGCTATACTGGAGCACCATGTATCTCACGCACCATTACCTCATTGACGTGGTAGGGGGTGCTTGCCTGGCCACCGCCTTCTTCTACCTCTTCATGCCCGACGAACTCCGATTACCTGGCGGACATGGAGGACGGACAAAGTACGAGCAGTACGACCTCGAGACACGGCGTCCCGTTGCCGACGAATTTGCAAGTGACACTGCGGAGTCCGCGGATCTGTCTGACGAAGGCGAGCAAGACAACATCATGTACCGCTCGCCGAACCCTAATGCTGGACAATTCCAGAAGCCAGACTCGGCTCAGCCTGAGGCACCTTCGAAAAAGTCCGCTGTGGGTTCTGGGAGGGCGCACCGACACACCGCAAGTATTGCGAGCCTCATCCGCGCTGATGAGCGCGCAGATGGATGGAGTCCTATCGGCAACCAGGGTTTTGTATTCCCGCCTGTCAATCGGTGATCTCGATAGAAGATAGTGGTGGACGACGTGGTGGACGCTGGATGATCAAAAACTGTGGCCATACTCCGAGCTAGACTCAGTGTGTTCGAGGATTAGCTGAAATACTATACCCTGTCAAGATAAACCTCCTCGAGGACCCCAACAGTAACCACTCGGATTCGTGACTGCAGTGATACGACATGTGCAACAATCACGTATAACTTATATTTCTTCGATTCAAGGATACATATCCGACGGGTCCGAAAACTAACCACTCAGGGAGTATCCAATATCACCTTTGACGTTGCTCTGCATCTCGATGAGGGCGTCTAGCATCCTTCGGCCACTTTCATCGAGTGTGTCGCGGAAGGGAGCCTCCTTCATCCACTGCAAACCATGCTGCAGCACGTTGCGGGCGCGGGTCGAGCCGCCCCGGACGTCTCCCATGGTAGCATGGAGTGTAGCTCTGCGCTCGCTGGAGTCGTAGGCAGCGCAGTGCAGAATGTTCGAGTTGTAGAATACCGTTTCGCCGGCTGTGGACATCAGAGTTAGTCACCACATGAAACATAAACACGGAGAGAATGACACTTGCGTTGAAGAGTGAGTTGAATAGCCCCCGGCATATCCAACGGGTCTTTGGGCGCCTCTTGGGTCATCGAGAGGGTTCTTTGGGCCTCAGTCCGGGGTACCCTGTGCGATTTCGGGACGATGTAAAGACAAGAGTCCTTGTACAGAGCCCTGAAGAAAAGTCATTCGTCTTCAACATATTCGCAGGTTCCAGGGATATAGTTCAGACTCACGTATTCCATTGGACCTGGCAAGGCGAAGGCAAGGTCAGTGATACCGATCACTTCACAAACATGGAAAGTATACCCCACGAGACCACAATGCAAGAGATTTCGTCTCCTCTTCTGCGGTAGCGTTCTCCCTCACGTCGTCACGGTGCCATCGCAGGGCAAAGTCGTGGTGCAGCGGATTGATGAGAAGATTGAACAACTCTACCACCAAAACGATTCATTCAGACCCGATTCCTCGTCGCCCACAAGATAAAAAAGATCAGATCGGAGACGCACCCATCTGCAATTGAGAGTCTTCACATTCTAGCAACCCGCTTGCAATGCTTCTCAATCCTTTTGAAGTATACCATTGAGCGAATGCAGGCTCGCCAAGGTCTGGATGCATGATGTGCTGTACACCCCACGAGTCCGGGTCGGACTCGTCGAACGGCGGGAACTGCTTCCCAACCGTACGGCGATGGGGCCAGATCCCTGTGCGGGTCTTGGTGGTGGCACGGTCACAGGCCTCCTCAAGGGTTTTGAAGTCTTCCGGTGGGATGAGACCGGGTACGACTACGTACCCTTGCTCGGCGTATGTAGCTTTGATGGATGCGAGGGATTCAGCCATCGTGAATGAGATGATTGCGGGACTAGGTCCGTACGTCCTGACATGGCCTCTTATCAAGGCTCGCGGCTCACCGGGGCGAGTGTACCGTGCGTCACATCGGGCAGCATCGGAATCTTGACCGGAGGGTCATATGATGACCTATGGCCCTAATTTACACCATCTGAAATTCTAAATGTCATTCAATTATCATACGTCTGTCCATGTCAGCTGTCATGCAGCCGTGCCAAGACCTGCTTCGCAACGCGCTTTGCTCGGTGGTTACGGGAACGCCGTGGGTCTGATGCGGCTGTCCTCGTGCACTGATATGCCTTTGGTTCCATCCCTTTCATGGCTGCTGCCTCGTTGAGATTCCGCCTCGCGATGCTTGCCTTTCTTCCTTTTCCGAACTGGAGCATCCTCCTCCAGATCTTCTACGGCACCAGATTGCTTTCGCTTTGGCGAAGTGTCCAGAACGTAGTCACGGATTATGTATGGACTCACGTAGCCAAGGGGCGGGCTCCATCCTCGGAAGCGGACGAACTCAATGACCCCTTGTTCAGCAGCATGGCAGATAACTGCAACTTTCGCATCGGCTTTGTTTCGGTAGTCACAAGGGATGTGGTAACTTTGAACCTGTTCCGGGGTTGGCATGGTCGAAAGTTTGACCACCAAGCTAGCGCCAAACGCTACATGTAGGAGTGAGAAAGGATAGACACCAGTGAAGAGCGAAGGATTTGTACTAACCATCTCTTTCCCTGTCATAATCAAAATGGAGTTGTAGATCATCGGCGATCTTACTGAGTTCTGAGGTCAAGGTAGGGTAAACCAGGCTCTTCGAAAAGGAACGCATCGTGGGAGTCACTTTGGACTCAACGGCTGAAGTGATCGATCGAATATGGTCGCCGACTCCTTGAGACATGGCTTGCAAGCAAACTGCAGCCTTTGCATCTGAACGCTTAGGAAACCTGGCGTCCACGAGGTACACTCTGTAGTCTTCGGGTCGGTCCAACTTGAGGAGACATCCGTGCACTGCGAGATTGCTGAGCGTAGGAGTAGAATCATCAGATGAAGGACTAACAACCAGGCGTACCGCCGGACGTGAAGAAAAATGACATCCTCAATTTCCCTCCTCTGGTGTTCTGAACCATCGTGTTGAGCCAACCGGGTGCGTTGATCTCGGAGGCGACGCTGGTATCAAAAGATTCAGGAAACGGTCTCGGAAGGGATTCGTAGAAATCCTGGAGGGTCCAAGGCGTCCTGATATTGACTGCACGTCCTCGTTCTGTGGTATCTGAGAAGGACAAGGGTGTAGGGGACGTAGGGCGACTTTGACCATTCCCATTTTTGATAAAATCCAAGACACCTTCAGAAACAGCGGCTTTGGCGCATGCCTCTTTCGCTTCTACGTAGTTGTCGAAAGTGGCTTCCGAGAGGTAGGCACGAACTACATGAAGCGAAAGTTGGATTCGAAGTGCGCATCCCTGTTCTGAGTGCCTCGAGTCAATGAACAACGTGGAAAAGCAGCAAAATTGTGACTGACTGTGCCCCAACTTAGCTTCAGAGAATGGAATCCAGTGCGGAGTAACCAGCCCAGCACGCCATTCGACACAACACTTTTCGATTTCGTCGACGGCCGATGTTTCAATTGACTCCTTAGAGGATGATGCCACGGATTCAGAAACAGCAGCGATGGTTGTAGCGGCTGTCTCGCGTTTTGGTTTGCAGGCTGCATTTCCTTCTCCATCGCTGAGGAATTCCAGAGCACCCATTTCAATGGCAATCCTCGCTGCCTCTGCTTTTGCCTCATTCTTCTTCGGAAAGACTGGCTGCGTGGCGTATGATCGCTTTACACCGTCTGGCTTAGTTATTGTCAAGATGCATTGCTTGTCTGTGATTGAAGTCAGGGGTAACACGAGAAACGTCAGCAACTCGGTCCAGCTCACTCCTCGACCCATTCTGTTCAATAAACTCAAATCTTAACGCGTCTGTGTTTCTGAACATTCGTTGACAAGCCTGATGAAGGCGTGTGATTGCATTGGCATCAACTGATTCGATAGGTTTGGCAAAGCTGGCAGGAGCCTGAGACGGCACTTCTTGCGAAGGCAACGTGGGAGGAGAAGGGGGAGACTCGAATGTGTGCAAGGGCGGTGCCAGGCCGGTACTTGTGTCTCCATCGAGGTACTGTTCAAATGAAAGTGCACCTAGGTCGGCCAGGTTTTGAGAGATGATTTCGAACGTCGCCTGTGAGATCCCAGTTTGCTCGAAGGTTGTCATACCGGGGAACATGATGTATAGCTCGATGGGTCTCAGCGATCCAGTTGGTACATACGACACGAGTCACACGACACCAAGTTTGAGCTCGAGAGTGCCAACTGTCACGTGGAGGAGCGTCTGAAATATATCGAGCGATTCGAGTCGTCGTGGTTTCGAACGCCATCGAGCAACTTGGATGTTGAGACTACATACACCAGCTACAGTCAGTGACTACCCAACCTGCAGCCTGAGGCCTGAGTTCATTGACTCGTGCATGTGTACAATTGACCGCGTTGACTTAGCGCTTAGTCGTGACCCATGGCATTGGGGCACAGTATCATACAGGAAATCACTGCAGATCACTGCCTTGCCCTCTCGCCCTTCGGTGACCCCATGATTAGCTGTCGTTGATGCACGTCGATGGACGAGCGGGACACATTCGGAATATCAAGCATGTCAGGTAGGCTTGGCATTTCTCACAAACCCTCCACAAGTGGAGCAAACGCGTTGCACCCCAGAAACCAATTGACAGGGACGTATGACCGAGAGGTATAAGTTATGATCCACTTGGGCTCAGCAGCCTGAGCAGAAGGAGCGTGCAACGATGGTGTTCAAGATCTAGAGCCTGTGACCGTTTCAAGTTGTACTTAGTAGTTGGCTTGTTTGGTGGTACACTCTTTGTTGCTGTGCACCAAGCTATTTCATCCATCCCGTCGTCAAGATCCCCCCCACAAGCGCTACGTACCTAAGCCCCCATCACTGTCAACACTAATAGAGGCTGGTCCTTCTCTAAACTATTATCGTACACCTCTCCCTCTGCATCCTCCTGCATTACCACCACCCCGCCGCCGCCCGTCCTTTGGTGCAATGAGCGGCTACACACCGCCTGGTCCCTACTCGAGTCCCGCCGCGTCTGATGGCCGCGACATGGCAAGGACGCCCAGTCCCACACCCAGCGAGATATCTGCCCTCAATCACAAAGTCATGTTCAACTACAAGGCTTTCTTTCAGCGTGACAAGCTCCTCACAAAGAAGTACTTGAGTATGTCTATACCACGTACTTTGCGCGCTCGCTGATGTCCCTTTACAGTGTATTATGCGATCGGCATTGTGATCGTCGTCGTCGCTACCCTCCTCATCTTCTATGACAAACAAATCGTGCACGCTATTCAGCCTGCTGCTAATTGGATGCATAAGTAAGCCCCAGCCTGTTGGCAACGATGTTCTGTGGCGAGCTGACGCATCCGATAGCTTACACTTTGGTTGGCTAATTCCTATTGGCATCTTCTTCGTCATTTCCTTCCCCCCAGTTCGTCGCCTCCCTAGTCATCATCATATATTTCTGATTATCTCCCACAGCTCTTTGGACACGAAATCTTGGCAATTGTCTGTGGTTTGGTGTGGGGAGTTTGGGTTGGTTTTGGCATCACTGCTGCTGGGACTTTGCTCGGTGAGATAGGCAACTTCTAGTGAGTACTGACTTATCCTCCCGCGCTGCTTCCCCATACCTTTCGATAGCGTGTTCAGGTATTTCCTGCATTCGCGTGCCGAGAAGGAAGAGAAGAAGAACATCCAATATGCTTGTCTTGCCAGGGTTGTTCGCGAAGGTGGCTTCAAAATCGCGGTGATTGTGCGATACAGTGCTGTCCCAGGACACTGTAAGTTCTAGCAATGCAGACGGAACGTTCGTGATTGACCTCTGTTGAAGTTACGACCGCCATTTTCGCGGTTTGTGGGATGAATATATTCGTCTTCATCCTGGCCGCAATTCTATCGATGCCTAAACAGTTCATCACTGTCTACATAGGAACCTTGATGGAGAGTAGTGCGGCTGGTAAATGGTTTCTTTACTATGTGGAGTCATCCTGATCCGAACCGTAGGGTCTGCCACAACTCAAAACAAAATTGCCAGTTATGTAGTAGGAGCGGTCACCCTTCTGGTGACGATCGCAGCGATGTGGTATATCACAAGGCAAGTAAACAGAGTAAAGCCTGACATCATCTATGCCCGGCGGAAAGCTCGGTGAGTTACGTACCCACCCTTATGGACCAGCATTAAATCTCCCATAGTCAAGAGAAGTTCCACGGAGATGGCCTATACCAAAACAGCGGCATGAATGAATCAAACGACGACGCTGTATTCAATCCCAATGCCTCAGATATCAACCTTACTACGCCACTTACCCACTCGGATGCTCCGTATGATCCGCCTTACCAACGATGGGATCAAGAAGGTCGCGCTATTGGGTATGCACCAAACCCCCAAGTACTTGCTCCTCAGCCTCGCCGGGCCAACAACTCTTTGGGCGCTCTTGTTGCCCCTGCTCGCACTGGCAGTGGTGCGGGAAGCGCTCGACCACGCCAGGAAAGCACCGATACAGCGGGGTGGGAACTGCAGACCAATGCCGCAGACGGACAATCATATCCAATGCAAACAATACCTGAACCCACCCTCCACAACCCCTTCGAAAATGAAATCTCCGCAACGATCATCCCTCCCATCGCCCCACCTCCGGGACCTGGACAAGTTGCATCTCCTGTCGGGGAATATGCTTTCAGTTCAGAACGCCACAGCTTCGCAGGAGGAAATCAACCTCGGAGAGCATTTTCACCCCCACCTCCTAGTTATCGATCCTAGATGATCAAACCAACACACCATTTTGCCATCTCCCCGTGTTTGTGGATACGGAACCAGGCCTCCACGTAGTCTTATATTTGCCATAGTCTTATCGACCAGTCTGACATCACTGGCGTTTTTCCCGGGATCATTATCGCCTTTTCTATCACCCACTCGTTTTTGCACACTCCCTTTCACTGGGTGCCATGTGTCCATAGTCATACTCTTAGTCCCTAAGTTATAGTTGTTAGCGCCCTTGGAGCACCTGTATTCATGCTACAACATTGTGGCTTGCACCTAAATATTACCACTACGTACATAAGTAAGACGGACAAATATTGCATTCCCTCCAATGTGATCAACGAATCTTGCGGAGATACGAATAAGTGATGACGATGTCTGTCGGTCCTTTGCGCTGTCACGGAAGATGGCCACGCACTGCCATGATATTCTCATGATGCAATTGTGCCCAGCGTCTTCCCACCCCACTCATCGGCGTGCCCTTGGCCTATGTTGTCCTCGGCAAGAAGCATTGGTATTAAAAAGGACACCACCGCCCCAATGCTAACCTCCCGTTTAGTATACCCATAGGGACGAACGACTCCTGATCCAAGCCGGGACCCACCGTCGATCTCGACTGCTGGCCCGGTCAAACTGGTAGGACGGCTTCGCTGCGAGTCTCCTCGCTGGCTGACAGCTAATCCGAGTCTGCGTTCAATAGACTTTCACGATCAGTGTCTGCCTAGGGTACTCCCACCGGCAAGTGTAACATATTTCCTGTGGTCTATGATACCGCTGATGGGTGAACAGCATGTGTGGTGATGATGGTCGATACCATGCAAATTGAACCATATATCCCTCAGTTTTTCTGGAGGTTCTGGATTTCGGACGTGTATGTTTATTGTCCTTCAGTCGCAGCTATTTCCGACACCACAACCTGTCCTCTCCAGTGACCCCGCCAAACACACACTGGATGACCATCGCGTTCACATCTATGACGTATTCAACAATGTTCTCTCCGAGACGCGCCGAATACCTGAACAAACGCGAACTATTTTCCAAGACTTTGTAAACGATGGTCTTGACGAGGGTTGTCTTTCTGCTTTGCGTACAGCAGAACAAGCCTTCACCCGACTTGAGAACGACGTGGAACGAATCCTGGCCGACATCATTTTCAAGATCCGTTCTCGCAAAGATCCCGAATCCGTCAGGAGGTTTGAAGTACCGATGTCCAAACGAAATCACGATTCATTGCTCAGGTACTTTGTCTTCCTCCGGTACCGCAACAGCGAGGAATATAGCGAAACTGTCGGGAGGTTTACTCGCCGCGTCCTCGTGGAAGGCGGCAAGGTCGTAAATGCTCATCACGCATGGCATCGGGTTCGGAGACGTGCCGTCCTTGGAAGTTACCATGCGTTTCTCCACCATGAGTCCGTGGGCACTCAGACACTGCATCATTTCGAGGGGTTTGACTGTTGGAAATTCTCTCAGGCAGAGATTTGCTTTGGGGTCGCATCAGAGGAACAACAATATGTCCTTCCTGATACCTGTTTCGCTTCTCTCGATGAGGACTTTGGTGGAGATCCGTGGGTATTACTCCTATCTCGCCACCCCACAGACTGAATTCATCGATTTTAGGACGTCTGCACATCTTTTGTTCCCAGTGATGCCAACATTGGCGCTTTACGTCTTCGGAGTTCAGGATGCGGAGCTTCCTGTGAAAACCACCAAACCAAATTCCACTTCACGTGGGGGCCACGAAGGAGCAGTATGGATTGACGTCGGTATCGAATCCCGATCCGATGTCCACCTCCGTAATGCATCCTTGCTCCAGCGCAACCCCACTCAGCTATACTTTTCTTCTCTGACATCACTCGTGCAAGCGATCTCCAGTTACGACGAGTTCCGATGGATCCCCGAACATCTCGATTACTCCAGGTTGAAGCAGCGTGCTCGACAGAAATGGACTCTCGAGAAGGTCACGAAAACGTTGCTCGTGAAAGGAAATGTGCTACTGGTGGATCTAACAGACGAGGTAACCAAAGTCGGTCAGGATCCTGTTTTCCACGGGGGATTCTCGGATGTTTGGAAAGGCATCTGGACTAATTCCTTGGGACGGTCCAGAACGGTGAGGTCCTCTCAGCTCAGTTAGTGTTATGTGTTGACGTGTGACTACGTCAGGTCGCACTCAAATTCCTTCGTCAGTACAAAAACGTCGGAGACGACGTTCGGGGGAAGCTCTTGAAGGCAAGGCTTGTCCACGATGCGCTCAATAACGTCCTGACATATCCTATAGCGCCTGAAAGCCGAGGTAGCCGCATGGCATCGTCTCCAGCATGCCAACATTTGTCCATTGTATGGTGTCATTCAGTCGGTCAATTCTATTGCGATGGTTTCCCCCTGGTGCAACAACGGTACTATCATCCAGTACATCCAGCGAGATGACATCCACGCCGACAGACTAGCCTTGGTAAGCGAACTTATGATTGAAAGGCATTCGAGTATTGATATGTTGACGTGCATCATAGGTGAGGCAAATAGCTTCTGGAGTGGGCTACCTCCACAACATGAAGCCAGTCGTAGTGCATGGGGACTTGAAGGGAGTATGTTAATTACTGATATATTCCTCTTATTCTAGCTAATGCACTTTCCCTTAGACAAACATCCTGATCAGCGACAACGGCGATGTATTGATTTCTGATTTTGGACTTTCCACCGTCGTGGAGGAGCTCTCACAGAACGACGCCTCTTTACGAGCCGCCCAACTTGGCACGTCGCTCATGGCTGGTTCGACGCGATGGATGGCCCCAGAACTCATCTTAGCATTCGTGGAAGACGATGGGGTCGCTTGTCATGTCACGAAGGAGAGCGACGTCTACTCGTTCGCTTGCGTTTGCCTCGAGGTGAGTATCCCTCACAGCGTCTGCGTGGGTGATATGGAGCTAATACCATTCAAGGTGGCTACCGGGGAACTGCCATATCCTCACCGCCGGAATGACCGTGCCGTCACGATCGATATCATGCGTGGTGTTAAACCATGTAGTGGAGCACCGTCCATTCCCAAGATGTGTTTTTCCGAGCTCCAGGAGGAGGCGTTTTGGGGCCTGCTAAATCGGTGCTGGGACTCTATAGCCCCGTTGCGGCCCACGATGACCGAAGCGGGAAAGTTCCTGGCTGCTATCGCCAATTGCTGTGGATGATGATGGACGACAAGATTGCGATGACTATTTGCGGAGGGACTTTCAAACCGAGACTTGCGTTGTATTTACTCCGGGGATATCAAGTATCATACCTAATTTTAAGCACGGACATACTGCAATTGTACATTACACATTACAAGACGGATGGCAATGAGGAATGACGTCGTTGGTGTGGAGAATGGCAGTGGCCTTCCGAGACTGACGGGTTTGACATCGACTGTAGTGTCTTTGTGTAATCATACTCTTCTGAGTACCTAACTTACATACGGCATACATGCATCGGGTAGCTGAGAGCAAACGAGCGAAGGAAACAAAGGGCAGGAACAATCAACCTGGCGCCTGTTAGGTAGCCCCGACGGATGTTCTACTTCGCAGGTATCATTGAGATAGATGTCTATGTGACTTGGCTCCAAACAACCGTGCATCCGCCCATATCCGTTCCACCTTTGGATCCCGATCACACCACTGCTGTTGGTCGAGGAAGATCGGCCGGAAGCGTCGTCGAACAGCCGGTTGGGATAGTTGTCCTTGAGAACGGGACGGGGATGGTAGGGCATCAGATTGCGTCGGTGTGCGGGTTACGTCGTGGGGTTTAGGAAGGCGTGGACGACGGGGTGTTGATGGACCAGCGTCTGGAGGTTGACTTTCCACATTCTGGTGGCCGACAGATCGTTTGGCAGGACTGCCTGTCATGGCAGCATGGAATGCGGCCACAGCTTCAGCGGAAGGCTTCGTGGGCGATGTGCTCACTCTTGGCTTAGTCGGCGAGGAATGATTGATTTTGCGCTTCTTGGTTGGAGTTTCTGGGAACGTGTCATTTTGGTCTTCGTTATCACTACCCGGCTGTAGACGAGAGAAGACAACGGCGCGTTGGTTCGAAGGCGTCCTCATTGGGGTTGAGGAATCTTTATTCGGTGGGCGTGGTTTCATGGCAGACTTAACGGGCGATCTTGGGGTGGCAGAAGCAGCCAAACGTGTAACACGCTTGGGGCGTGTCGTCGATGACTCGACAGAATCGTGCCTCTGCAGTAAACAGGACTTGATCTGGTCCGCGATCAACCCACAGTGCTTGTCGAGGGTGGCAATCATGGACTTGAACGTCTTTGGGTTTAGGCTATACTTTTGGCAGAGGGACCGCTCCTGTACTGCGGGCTCCTAAGGGTAAGTCAGTCGATGAGACGTTCGGCGGTCGTACGAGAGTTCTAAAGAAGCGAGCTTACCTCCATCAACTGGCAAACCCAGCAAAATATTGCACATGACACGAGGTTAGCGCCATACTTTTCCTTCAGAATGTTGATCTGGGAAAGTGCCCCCTCGGTATCCTCCATGCAGGCCACGGCTTGTTCTCCGGGGTGTATACGGTAGGTGTTGACGAGTGTCTCGTATGTAACTCCTGAGGTGTGACTACCTTCCTCGTCACGAAGGGCTGCGCGAACAGTCTTGAGAGCGTCTGAGAAGTCGGGCTTTGATATGCATGCTGCATTCGTCGCAACCTGGAGCGATACTTCACCGTTGTTTAGCCTATGCAAAATTCTAGCTAGATGACAGTCGCAGAGAGGGATAACGCGTACTGTTCGGATGCTAGATACGCGCATATTGCGGGGAGAGCGGTGGGGTGCTTGATGGAGAAGCCAGATCCTGGGCGAGTCTTTGCAGTGACAATGCGCAGGATTGAGAGCGCTTTTTGGATCGACTCTGCGGTAGAACACAAGCTGGCCACTTGTTGGCGTTTCAATGCTTCCGCCATCGTGGTTCAGAAGGACAGACGCGTACCGTATTATAACTTCTTACCTAAGCAGCTACTTGAACTCCTGCTTGAATCCTCGACATTTAGATATTCCTAACAAGTGATTACACGGATCAATGATTACATTGCTGATACCACAGGACGTCCAGGGGACACTCCGTTCGATCTGTACGCATGCCTGAAAAGGACTGCACCCGAGGCAACCACTGAAAACTTGAAGCTTGACCCCTAGTACGCCGCGTCATGGTCGTTCTTCCGGATCCCAATAGAACCCCTCGTCGTCCCAATCTCCCGGATTCTCACCCTCCCTCATCCATCCAAATTTATTCTGCGTGAGTAGGGCCACACGCAAAAAGATCGTTCCGTCCAGCTCCTGCAGTCCGATCTTTTCTTCAGCCTCTTCCTCTCTCGCAACTTGTGCTGGGGTTACCGTCCTGCCCTCTGGCGGCGAACACCAGTCCCTCCCTCTTGAACCGTACAGTTCCGCGCAGTGAGCGAGAGCGCGTTGAGCCTTGCAAAGGTGATCGTTCGGGTGTACAATAGCCGACTGGATCAGGGGGAACCACGCATTCGGTGTTTTAGCTAAGTCGGATGTCGACGACGGAAGCGTGTTCGGGGCTGGAGCTGTGGGCGGTCCTGGAGTTTTGTGCAAGATATTTTCAGTGGCCTTGTAAAAGGATGGGATATCGATGCATGGTCGCCCCCTCGCAAGATAGTACGAGAGGGAAGTAGTGAAGTGAGTGAGTAAAAGCAGTCGCCTTGAGGAAAACTTATTGATGCAAGCCAACAAGGATGGAAGGAAGATGGATGAAGTGATGAGGTGCATCAGGAAGAAATCAGCCTTGAAGCCTTTGTCTGGAGCGTGTCCACCGACGCCGTAGATAAGGGCGTCCGCCCAACAGAGTTCCTCGACTCCATCCGCCATTCCAGCCTCTGTTGAAATATCGAACCTCCACATGTTGACATAATCGTGTATGATGGATCCACGCTCCATCAAAGTCTTCGTGAGCATTGTTTCGTCGTCCATTTTTTGGATGTGAGAAAAGCGAGGGTCGCAGGAAACAAGCGCAAGGATCGACAGCGCTGTCCGGTTGCCCCCCCTGCTACTGACACTGGAGACAACGTCAGGAAACCAGGTTCTTGAAAGTAAATCCCCGTTTGAGGTCCGAACCGCTGTCATAGCTAGCCCTGTTACAGCATTCGGTGTCAACGGTGTCAACGATGCCCAGATGCCTCGAGACACGGACCCTCGGCCGCGATGCCTATAGAGCTAAATTCTGCACCGTATCCGACGTGGATGAGTGGATGGAATGCACCCTCAACGAAACGCGATAACATTTCGGGAGGGGCCACAGCGTTCCCGGGAGAGAAATTGGCTTCCGGTGAAAAGATATATTCCTCGACGCATTCCGGGAGGCCTTTTTCAAGGAGCTTGGAGGTGAAATAGTCGAGATATCCAGAATAGTAGCTGAAACATCTCTAAGGAGTTGAGGGTATTCAATGGCACAAGGCGGACATACCGCTCATCTCCCAAATGTTTATGGAAGTTACGGTCATTGATGCGCGCCGGAGCTTCAAAGGCGGGGAGCTGGTACTCGCAGTGTGTAGCATACGCAGCCTCGATGACAGGACCCGGGGCACCCATGACCCATATTGCGAGCAAGTGATGGGCTGCATGGCTGCGGGCCATGTCAAAAATTGAGATCGACAGGTTTGCTCGTGTAACATACTTGTGGAAGCCCTTGTAATTGAAAAAGATATGCCAGCGCACGTGGTTATCTGAGAGCGACTTCAAGAGTGCATCTGTCGAGGACCGATCGATGCCGGGATAACGTCGCGGACATATGCTGGAAGGAGGGGGTAGGGGGTCACGAAAAAGCGCATCCAACGGAGGACGGGACTCATGCTGAGGACCAGCCTCCGTTGCGGCTGTACTGACGCTGGTGGACATGATGGCGAGAACAGAGATAGGGGGAGCGCACATCCCTGACATCACACATCCGGTTATTCGGGCCGAACCTTGATCGAAAACATAACCGCGAGTCGTAGGAAACCTGTTCCGAGTTTGTAACCACGGGACCATATATCTGGTGCCTGCTTCTTCTTGCAGGTGGGAGAACCTCCGTGGGGGTCACTACTATTATAATTCCTGCCCTTGGCAATGGTAGATTTCTAGCGGACCTCGATGGCTGCCCACAACGGATACCTCCCAGTGTCTCAAGACATTGAAAACGACGGAGTAACTCGACCCTCAGCTCCGCACACCCCCCATAACTGGTGGGCTGCCAAGAAGACTCAAGTAGCCGGTTTGGTCTCCAGCAATGCTGGTCTTTTGCTGGTGATTTGTGCCCAGTTCTTTTTCGCGTCGATGGGCCTCTCCGTTAAGCTGTTGGAAAAGTTGGATCCGCCAACCCCAACTTTGGAGGTGAGTGTCCCACAAACCGTCACCGTCTGTTGGATCTTATCGCCAGTGCCCTCGATAGTTGATCACAGTTCGAATGGTGCGTTCAGCACTGGAAAGGAATTACCATTGTTGATCACTTCACAGGTGATCACGGTTTGCTGTTGCATGGTATACATGTAGATGTTATTCCCATGCAGCATGTCTCGAAGACGCTAACGAATTATAGGGTGGCAAATAAAATTCCCGACCCCTTCCTCGGCCCAAAGGAGGTTCGAGGACTCTTGGCTGTTAGAGGCTTTGCGGGGTAAGCAGCTACTTCCTTTTCGCGATAACGTAGGGCCGCACACCTGCTTTGCTTTCAGGTTCTTTGCGCTCTTCGGGATGTACTATGCCCTGAATTATCTCTCCTTGGCAGACGCCACAGCCATCACGTTTCTGGGACCGTTCACCACTGCGTTAGCAGGATGTCTCATCCTCAAGGAGACCTACACAAAGAGAGAAGCATTAGCCGGTGGTAAGACATCTGCGATCTCCGTTGACAGTACACCGATCTAACTTATTCCAGTGTTTAGTCTTCTCGGCGTCATTCTGATTGCCAGACCACCGTTCCTGTTCGGGGATACTGCCGCGGGTGGGGGTGATGCTGTCGACATTACCCCCTTTGAGCGGTTGCGCGCCATAGGGTAAGTGGTGTATAAGTGTTTGGTTTCCTCCCGCTGACACCCTGCTTTCAGCGCGGCTCTGATCGGCGTAGGTGGTGGTACCGTGACATGTAAGTTTGATACCATAACTGGGGAGCAACTTCGCATGCTAGTTGCCTCCGTTTTAAAGACATCACCATGCGAGCCATCGGGAAGCGCGCCCACCCCATGCACGTCATATCATTCTTCTCCTTCTGGTGTGTGATCGTTGGATGTATCGCGTGAGTTCATTATCCGGCACCGAGGTGAATGACTGTCTCAATCGTTGCACAACGCCTTCAGGATGGTAATAGTCAGGCAGGCGGTGGTCTTCCCCATGACTGGGCAGTGGATCACTCTTCTGCTCGTCATCGGTCTCCTCGGAGTCATAGCTCAGGTTCTACCTATCCTACTGCAAGCTAGTAGGTCCTGCGGCTAACCAGTTTCTTGGGTCGCAGATCTTGATGTTCAAGGGGTTACAGTATGAAACAGCCACGCGGGGCTCCCTAGGCTCCTATTGTCAGCTGATGTTCGCAGTTGCGCTCGAGTTCTTCGCGTTCGGGACGGTGCCTTCGCTTGCTTCCGTTGCAGGAGCGGGTATCATCCTCACTGCGCAAGCATATGCTGTGGTAGGTTTCGGCCGTGTTCACTTCTACTTCCACCGATGATTTACTGTCTGTCTCTCAGCTCTCAAAGCAGAAACAGCCAGACCAAGACCAGGTAGCTCTGAGCCGTTTGTCTCCACACGATCCGGAGGAAGGGCTGATACCTCGAGAAACATCGTAGGACGACTGACCATAGGCAGCAGATGTGATTCCTAGATGGTATTAGTTGTCCGGTCTCCAGGAGTACTAGCCTCTTTTCCTTTTATCTCTATGTATTTTACCACCCATAGGCCAACTTGAATCTAGATTGCGTAGAGAAAGATAACATTCCTTCGACCTGAGCCGCTCAATAACCAGTGGTACTCACCTAGGTAAGATTCACGGTCTCGGATTGTGTCGTTGAACTAAGGGGGGTAGCTTCTCGGCTCGCCCCCTTGGAACTTGCAAGCATCGCTAGCGTGGATGACGTTAATAACTTGAAAGTGAGATACACAAATATTCGTGCCGACCCACGGTATGTGCGTGCGGTGACCTCATTCCCGCCAGACCAGTTTGGTACCGTCAGGTGAGGAGCTTGAAACACGATGGAAGTTGTCTGGGGATCACACCAATGTCAGCAAATGCGCACATATCGTGTTTTGCGTCCTGATCTGGAGTGATACCACTGATGGTGGTGGAATTCAAGAGACATACATATGGCCCCATAAGATACACCTGTCGTCGTCTGCCTGGCTACGCCGGGAATCTGCGTTCAGCCTCGACCAGGCACAGAAATCTATTTGATAGCGACCACGCCGACAAGAAACAATACCAGTGTACCACCGAAACGTCTACTTTTTCGCCTTCTTCTTAGGCCGTTCTCCGTCGGCTTCTTCCACTCGTGAAAATTTGCCCTTCTTGTTCGCCACTCGTTGCAGTGCTCTCTTCGTTTCCCCATCCTTGAAAGTCGGAAGATCAAAGTAGGAGGGCGCGTACTCAAGAAGCCTGAGGGACTCGTCAGTGAGATCCAACATCGGGTTGATCAGAGAAGTGAAGCACATACCACTCGGGGCGAACGTCGGAAACCGTCCTAATATAATGTCGTGTTGTCAGAACGAATTCGTTGAAGACGACCCATTCGGGTTGCGTGTCCAGTCCGCAGGATGGGTGCAAAGCAACAACCTGAAGAAACACATCCCGTCAACCGCCAATTGCGAGGGGGCGTACTAATAAGCCTTACTTGGTTGTCCTTGACTGTCAGGTAGTTCCCCTTTTCACCCTCTTTGTGCGCAATTTGCATGAA
>JBBPRJ010000075.1:0-19295 GCA_038092975.1 Chalciporus piperatoides | reverse complement strand
TCCTGCGTTCCTGCTTACTGGATGAGCCGACCTCAAAGGTATAAAAGGGGTCTCTAGATCTGCAGAAGGTCCCCCAACTCGAAACACTCGATTCCATTGTTCCAACCAATTCGCCTACTTTTTCATTGCTACCATGTCCGTATTCACCAGGACCCTGACCTTCAAGACGTGAGTACTACGATGCTTTGGGGGACGCAGCTTTGCTCGTCCCGCCCTTCATTGACGATGCTCACCCGCTCATAGCAAGGACCTCGGCGCTGATGCCACCCTATTGTTGACTTTCAACAAGTTTATCGATGGGATGTACCATGACAAATTCCCAGTTTGCTGGAAGTAAGTACAGTGCTGTTGATATCCACACTGGTCCTGAGCCCGATTTTAGAGTCACAAACTTTGCGAGTTCAGGTAAGATTGTCGGTTAAGAAATTGACCGAAGTGTTGTTTTGCTCACGAATGCTCATCTGCTACCCACATAGGGCCCTACCACATCACCGTGACCTACCAGAGCCAGTGAGTATGGTCCATGTGCATGAATATTAATCCGAGCTAACAAGGTTCTTCTGTCCTGTCTAGGCTTGCTTTCTCCAAGCCCCAGATTGACCGTGCCTCGGACACGATCGTGGATGCTTCCACCTATCAGTCAATCAACGTAAGCTATTGTTCCGATATGCAGTACAATTCTCGGGCTCAAACGACACAATGTAGCTCGGGCAAAAGACTACTCTCACCAAGGACGACCATGGTGTCTACAAGTTCTCTGTGAGCCTCCTAACCATCCTCGCTTTACATTTGAAATAGACTCAAATCCGAACGCAGGCTCCCGTGAAGGATTCGGGCAACAACGTAAAGGCATTCAACGGCACCCCTCTCAAGGAGACCATGGCCATCGGTGAGTTGCAGCTTGACCACCCATGACGATCGTCGATCGGCGTGCTAAGCAACTTTCGGATGACAGGTTTCCTCAAGAAGAACGATTTCATCCCCACTCCAGTCCTCGTCTACAACGACGTCGGGTTCGTTGTGCTTCGTTTCATATGACGAAAAAGCAGCGCTGATCGAGAGTTTGATAGAGCCGGATCGTTCGTCCAGGCTCAGTTCACCCCAGTCTTGCACGCCTACATCACTTCCAAATATCAGGAGACGCAGATCATTAGGGCTGAAATGGATACTCCCCTCCTCTGGGAGAAAGACCTTGCTGCTCTCTCTCAGAACACCACTTGGGATGTCAACTACGACGTCGCCTCTGGCAGTTTCAGTATCAACCCCGTCTAAGCCATCGAGTCTATCTGGAGAGAAGTCGGTTGCTGCTTGCTGGGATTGGAGCAGAGTCGACGTACTCATGAATGTTGTGGTTGGCGTCCAAGTCTTAGTTCTCGCTTGTGTTTGAGTCTATGTGTATATTGATTATGTCTGACAATTGATCGAACGGTTTTGTGCAACTTGCAGCACCGATCAGACCACAGCTGACGATACCCCGGAAAATCGGGTACTGCGAGTGACGGGGTTGAAGCAGCGCGGCACGTGGGGGTGAACTTGGTGATCATGATGGTTCTTCCGCAGGTAATCGAGCGTGCTAACGATCCACGAACCCTGAAGCCGCCATTTTACATGTTAGTCGGGTTGTGGAGGATGAACCTCATGTGACCGTTCTTTGCACCTAGTCGTCTCGTCTGTCGTCTTGCCATCCAATTGTTCTATCGCCCGTAGTTTTACGGTCCCATCGTCTATCATTTCGCGGTCCTATTGTCTGTCACAAGTTCGTAGTCCCATAATCTGTCGTTTCGTCGTTTTGCGATCCTGAGCACTGTGTCCGGAAACCTGCAAGCGGGTTCGACATGGGGTTGCGGACTCAGACAGCGGGGCCCGTGGATCTCACCAGATCTCACCCACGGCTGCGGCTGTCATCATTTCCATCAGAGCGATTTTCCGTCGAGGCGTGGCGAGACGTCACATGGATTTAGGCTCCGCCTCGAGAACACGATCGGCTGCTGTGCGGAAGAAGTCGTTTGCATGACCGTACGACGGCGGTAAGCTTTGTTCATGCAAGGACGGTGAGTCACGCTCACCTCCTCTTTCAACTTGTTAGACCTTTGCTTTCGTTCCGTTGCCTTTGTGGCGCGATTGGCTTCAACTTGTTGTCGTGCTCGGAATTTATCCGTGATCGAGACATCGCGGTTCTGCACGGAGGATTTGGATCCGTGGGTACCCTGGGGGATAGGTGTCAACGGTGGGGCAGAGTCGAGTTCGAAGAGACGCGTCGCAGTCGCGTTGAACGGAGTCTGTCCAGGATGGGTTTGCTTGGAATCCTCTGGTCATGACTCATCAGCGGCAATAGTACTAAGTACCTGTACTGATGATTGTATTAGGCACATAGTCCATAGACCTCTTGTTGATTAGTAACTACGAAGCAGAAACTGCGAGTAAGTGAAGGCGTGTTTGTGTCATTATGCGGGTGTTGTAGGAATGGGAGGAAAACCAGTTAAAGAGGACATGCATAAAGGAGGTATCGAGAACGTATGGCACAGGTGGTAGTGGTGACATCGTTGGAACAGAGCCAGCTGACGGGGAATCGAAGAATGATGGAGGGATTAGAAATCACGAAGTGCATCTAGGACGTCCTGCCAGTGAAAGAAGTTAAGTGGTTGACTCCTTCTGATCGATGAGTAAGACATACGTATGCGTCGTCGTCCCATGGCTTCACCCCCTGAGCGAGAAGCTCTTGCATGTCACTGTCCGTGAACCCGTACTCATTGTATTCTTCTTCATCTGAATCTGTGCCCCCGCCACAGAACACCGGAGGAGGGATGCCTTTTTTCTTTCTGGCAGATGGTTTCTTCGTGGTAGCATTCGCTTTGGTTCTGAGTTTGGAAGTGGGTTTGCCGCCGTGACCGGCAAGTATCAACGCACTGCCAACCATTTTCCTGAACTCGTAGACCTTTTTCGCCTGAGAGACGCCCTCGGGCGTCGTCCACCATCCCTTTGGCGGAAGGTACTCCTTTGAGTGCGAATAGTTACACTTCTCAGCGCCGAACCTGCAGATCCCCAAGAGGTAGTAAATGCACACGTTTCTTCCACTAACCAAGGCAAGCGACGTGAGTCCAATCAGTCGATCGAAAAGCCACATCGTCTGTACTCACAGTCCATCCCTCTCACTCTGACTGTCCGGCGCGTGCGAGAACCGGCAGATCCTCCCTCTCGCGCAACCTGCGTGATTGTAAAACTTGCAAGCGACGCCGTTGCCTGTATGTTCACAGTCACTCGATTCCGACATCGAGTCTGTCACGTAGCCTTCTTCGTCTGGAGCGGGGTCTTCGTGGTCAGAATGGCTGCACATATCTTCTTCAAACAGATCGTAGTCGGCAAGAACCTCTTCGACCAGGGCAAGTTCTCGTTTGGCTTCCTTGTTTCCAGGGTCGAGACGGAGGACAGTCCGAAAATCTTGACGCAATTCAGTGAGTTGATCTCAGAGAGTTGAGGTGGGTCTCACCTATGGCTGCGCCCGTCATCATTTCCATATGACGCCTCGCCACTCCTCGGCGAAACCTTGCTTTGATGGACTTGGGGTCCGCCTCGAGCGCACGGTCTGCTGCGGTGTGCGCTTCGACGTACCTTTGAGAACCCAAGTCGGTTTGTGTGCATGATGCTATAGTTGTGTTGGACTCACATGTCGAGCTGAAGATATGCAACGGCGAGATTCGTCAAGAGTACGGGCTTGGCGGCGTCTCCGTGAACCTGAATAGCTTGTTGATAACAGTCTGCTGCCTTGGTGTAGTCTCCATCACGGAAGAAGACGTTTCCCTGTGGCGGCAATTAGGTTTCGCGGTGTAAGTAGGGAGAACCGCGCCGACCTCCTCTTTCAATGTATCTGACTTTTGCTTCCGCTCTGCTGCCTTTGCCGCTCGCTTGGCCTGCCGTGCTTGCAGCCTGTCCGTTACCGAAACATCGTTGGTCTGTACGCGTACGGGTAGTTTGGATACTCTGCGAGTGGTACTGTGGCTCATGATCGATGTCAAAGTCAGTCCGGCGACGCGGTCGCGTTAAGTGGTGGCGCTTATGTAATCGATCACGTGCCGATTTACCGATCGGGAAAATTGGTCATACCCAGGGGTCGCGAGCCGGTAGGCGAGCCGGAAAGCTACCCAGGGGCCGGCGTCGGACACCGGAAAATCCTACCCAGGGGAGGGTCTCTGTGGGCCTACTATCTCACTGACGAATGGTTTGCGAATGGTCGTGTTTCTCGTCTGCAATGGAGAACAAGAGTGACGTAGAATTACATTAATTGTAGCTATGATCTCTCCCTCTCTCCCGCAGTACAAAATGCAACACTCATTTTAATTTACTCACTCAGAATCAGTACCGAGCTCCGAGTCGTCGCCAGCTATCTTGCCGATCTTGCGTTCGCCACATCGTTCCGCTGCCTCTTGCATGGCGCGAAGCACTTCGTCCATTTGTTTGATGTCCTTGACGTGAGTGTACACTTCCTGTGCAACACTTTGCTGAAAACCTCGTTTTGCAGCAATCTCACCAACTCGAACATTGTAACCACAGTGCGCAAACGGGATCATGTCGCCCGGATGGACAGGAAAACCGGGCGGGAACTTGACTGCAACATTTAGTCAGTTTTTCTTCACTACTATATTCCTTGGCACACACATTTGCAGACTTCAAGTTTTTCCGCCCCTGCGGTATCGCCTGAGACTGGAATGAGCGAGCGTGCAGGTACGGGCCGGCGCA
Organism: Chalciporus piperatoides; assembly: GCA_038092975.1. Lineage (NCBI taxonomy): Eukaryota > Fungi > Basidiomycota > Agaricomycetes > Boletales > Boletaceae > Chalciporus > Chalciporus piperatoides. The sequence goes on along the minus strand of JBBPRJ010000075.1, from coordinate 14,561 downwards.
GTTGCTGACGAGTTGGACCGTGCAGGTTCTTCTCTTTAACGCCTGACCCAGCCGCGCTATGCTCCGAGTCAGAGTCAGATGAGATTGAGATCACTGACTGGCGGCCTGCCACTGGTGAGTCAACATCACGGCAGGGTGCCGTTTGCGGTTTCTGTTGTAAGTCATTGTCGGCGTTATTACTGGGTTGTGGCCCTAGGGTCACGCTCCCTGATGCTGACATCTTGCAGAGCTGATGAGGAGACTCGGAATGCTTTACTGCGTTGTCACATCAACTCAGGGTCCATGCCCCCATAACAGCCGACTCGGAAGCGCACCACGTAGGAATGAAGTTCACGGTTCACTTGTGATTGATGTATGAGCACACCTGCAGTCAAATGAGATAGTCAATCTAGTAAACCCTCGACGGATCACAAAGGTGACACAACGTAAATACTATTTCACATATTTATAATGGCTTGCCACACATACAGAACTACAGACTCACAGACTCTCTCCGCAACAAACATGTCTGTATTCGAGCCAAAATGTATCATTGATTCATTGCCATGCTTCGCGACAGCTCTATTGTCCAACCGGGTGAACGAGAGACATTCAGATCACGGTGGACACAATCTGTAAGTTTTCCTCATGGAAACATCAGATTTAATGTCCCAACGTGTCCTAACCTGAATCTGTTTGTGTTGAGCAGGTAAAGAGCCGTGTTGAGAAGTGGAAGAACTTACCCAGTACCAAAGCGACGGAGCGACCCGTTTTTCAGCTCGAGTGGGAGGCGGAGGTGGTAGAGTATGTTAACATGCTCTGGAATGCCACACGCTGTCGTAGCAGCAAGTCTACAGCTCCGAAGACACTCGGAAATGACACTCCTATTCTTGGGCCGCGTTTTCTTCCACCAACATACCTTCATTCACGATTGCGGCCAGGGTCAGTCAATATCAAGCCCGACATTCAGTACCTCAAGCCTATCAACATTATCCATCCACTGTATTATCCCGAACTTGCTCAATGTCCCCAATGTGAATCATGCGACGAGGTCACATGGGAAGGCTGGACAACGACTGGAGCTCGTGAGCTTCATGGGATAGCATACGATGAAACGGCTCTTGGCCTGCAGTTGCGTTGTGACAGATGCAAGCGAAAACGCACCAGTGATCGGGAATCATCTTCGGAGTCAGAGCCTACTGCAACTGGCACGGCGGCGGCGGTCACGGTGACGGAAGATGGCGATGAAACTCGACAATCGATGGCGGCGTCGAATCAGGAGAGCGGACTGAGCTATTGTTTTGCTCTGACCAGCCACGTATTTTGGAAAAGGCGGAATCATTGGGAACTCCCATGTACGTTCACCTTGATGACAGTAATATGTACCCGGTAAGCAGCTGACTTCAGTAAATTGCAGGCAACATACCTGTCTTCTATAAGCGCTCCGCGCTAACACGAGAGCTCTTCAACCTTGTGATCGAGCTTCGTCCGTCAACTACGTCAGCAGGTTTAGCCGAGAGATTCAAGCGTGCGTTTTTACCCAGTATTAATCCTCAATGTTCGAGCTTGAGCTGACATGGGTTGTAGAGCTTCACCTTCTGGAGTATAATCGCCGTAGGTTGGAGTATCTCAAGGCTCTCGAAGGAGAGGGTGCGAAAGCGACTGGCAGCGGCAAGCTGACTAATTTTGGAACTGCAAATATGCTCAAGATTTTCTCAACACCTGACGATACTCAAGGCTATGCCGACAGGTCAATATCTCATGAAATCATCACTGAAGTTTTCCTGGACTTCAGCGGACGGACCCGGCAAGCAGAATCAGAGTTATATTTGAGGTCATTACCCAGTAAGTGCAACATACTAACTCGAAATGTACTTTGATGCAACGCACGGGCTAACATGTGGTCAACACGCCTTAAAGCCAAATGCGGATCGATGGACAGCACCTTCAAGTCAGCCAGTAAAGCCACCATCACAGACCATCATTGGCGTAGGTCGAAGGAGTTACGGGGTGGACTTTTGAGCATGCTGAATGAGAGGGGTGAAATTGTTGCTTGGGTATGCTTATGTGCTTGGCCTTGCTCTCCATCAGTAAATCACCCAATTTGGCATAGAGGCACAGCCATACAGACAGTACAGGTAAACGACAGAGCACGCACAGCCATACAGACTCCGACTCAGAGTCGGAGTACTAGTACTACTAGTAGTACTAGCTACTACTACTAATAATAATAATGGTAGTAGTACACTAGTACTACTAGTAGTTGAACTGAAGACTTGGACTTGGAGGCACGACTTGGATTCATTGAAGTTGGAACCTGGCAGGTCGTGCCAGTGCCACTCAGGCTCGTTCAGTGGTCTCGACTGGAATCACTATTCAAATTCAAACTTGAAATTTGCGAAAAAGAGTCATTGAATTTCGGCTAGTTAAAACATATGAACACAATAGTATCTGAGTCGAGAGAATATTCAACCACAAAATGCCAGAAGAGTCGAGAAAACAATCCCAAAGAGCACCTGTGAAGACACATGAACACGAAGTTCAAATCTAAAGAATAGTCAGATGACGGACCTACTAGCGACTGGTCAACTTGCGCTTGCAAGGTGTGCCTGAGGAATGCTGCAGCGCTGAACGAGGAGTCACGTTCACAAGCTGGAACCCTCTCGTTCGAATGGCATCTCGAAGGTCGCCAATTCCGTCCTCTGCCTCTGTCACCTGCTTTGTCGACAGCGCAGCCTGAACCCGGTATAAGTTACACAGAATTCCATGTTCTTCCTCCAAACACAATGCAAGATGTCGTTGGGCACGCACAACCTTCCTTCGTGCATTCGCTGCTGCCAGTGTGATTGTCGCCTCCTCCTGAGTGTTAAAATCTGGGGAAACTTCGTTACCCAGCCTGAGGCTATGTGGTAATATTTGAATGCTCACCTATGAGTTCTTCCGGATCACCTTCGTCAAAGTCAGGACTATCTTGTGGACAAATGCTGGACTCCCTTGGCGGGGCCGTGGTGGCGCCACGGCTTTCGACCGAGTGGGACGCGGAATGAGACTCTGAGTCTGAGTCGCTTGTACTAAAACCAGAGAATTCGGACTCTGAATGATCTGGGGTTCCTAGAGAAGTCCTCAAAGAGCGTTCAAGGGGCTCTGCGCTTGCTCCAGACGGAAGGTTCTCCGGGAGTAACCTTTCGAAGGGAATCGGAGGAGCCATGGCTGTCAAGGGAGGTTTTCGGACATTCTGTCGACGAACTGAGCGAAAGCCAATCGCAGTATGAGTAAACTGGGAAGCTGTCGAACAAAGAGCAGACTGTGAGCGTCCGTGTTTTTTCATGATTTCGGACCTTTGGTAGGCGCTGGTGCTGGCAAGTTGAAAGGAACGGTGATTCAGACAAGTACTATTATGTTATGTAAATCGTCTGGCACCATTTCCTCTCGATGCGAGCAAAACCGAGCTGTCCACAGTGCGGGAAAACTTTTGAAGATGAGGTTCAAGTCCAGAGACACCTTGACCAACCGCGAACGAAGTGTCATCGATGGCCCACGACCTTCGCAGATACAACAGATTTGCTCGAAGAATTTGCTGCACAACCCCAAATCCAGCGAGAGGAACGTTGGCATTTCCGGCGAGGACGTCGCCACGACACCTTTCAGCCAGGTCCAGAGCATTTCCGAGACAGCAGTGTAGAGCCTGTACAGCAGGATGCTCCAGTCACCGACCATTATCCAGGGGCAGCCAAGGTCGAACACCAACATGGCACTAAATTCATGGATGCGTTTGACAAGGATCAATTCGCTGAAATTCGCAACACTCAAAATCTTTATTTTCCCTTTGTCGACCGTCCTGAATGGGAGTTGGCACAGTTCTTGGTCACGTCCGACCTTAGTATGGCTGCCATTGACCGTTTTCTATCATTATCACTGGTGAGTCGTTTGCTCCGAGCCGATTGGCTCTACTTTCCTGAAGTCATTGATTTTTTAGATCGGAAAACTTGAACTCTCTTTCCGAACCGCTAAGCAGCTACGTGGACATGTCGAGATTCTACCACAAACACCTCCGTGGAAGTGCCAGCATGTCGATATCTCCCCACACAAGACCAAAAGTGATGCGAGGTTGTTTTATCGGGATACCTTGGATTGTCTACAGGCACTCCTCCACAACCCACTGTTCAAAGATTCTATCGACTTTACCCCGTATCGCGTATTTACCACCGCCCAACGCTTAGTCCGGGTATACAGCGAGTGGATGTCCGGTGATGTTGCTTGGAGAACGCAGGTGAGTACACTCGCATACTAGTATACTGCGAGGTTGATGCTTAATTTGTTTTGGACAGGACAAGATTACGGAGGTGGCGGAAGGAGCTTGTGTGCTAGGCGTCATCCTCTCGTCTGACAAAACCAATGTAACCAACCAGAGTGGTGGCAAAGTCTCGCATCCCCTTCTCATGTCCCTGGCCAACCTCCACTCGGAGGTTCGAACTAAAGCATCTTATCATGCATTCACGCCTGTGGCGTTTCTCCCTGTGGTCGAGTTCATTCACGGCAATAAACGGATGAAGAGCGTTCTCTCGGATCGTCTATATCACCAGTGCCTTGATATTGTGATGCACCCGCTGAAAGAAGTTGCCAAGATTGGGGTCATGCTGTCGGACCCCCTTGGCAACAGTCGGTATTGTTATACGCCCCTCGCCAGCTGCATCGTTGACATGCCTGAGGCCTGTTTAATCGCATGCGTTCGAGGGAAGACCTCACCAACAACCCTTGCCGACTATACTCAGTTTGGCGATTCCTTCCACCACCAACCCCGAACTAAAGCAATCACCCTCAACCACATCGAATCCGTTGACATCGATCCCAACGATTTGGTCGCTTACTTCGAAGCCTGTGAAGTGCACCGCCTTAATGGCGTAGCACTGCCATTCTGGAGGGATTGGCCGCTTTCTGATCCCGCGCATTTTCTTACGCCCGAAGTGTTACATACCTTATTCCGGTTCAGCTATGATCACGATCTCACATGGTGCATTCATGCTGTCGGTCCCGCTGAGATCGACTTTCGTTTCTCCGTCCTCCAGCCCATCACGAATCATCAACACTTTACCACCGGCATCACAAAGTTGAAACAGGTCACGGGGAGGACTCAACGTGACCTTCAGCGCTACGTGGTAGCTGTGATCGCAGGCGCTGCACCAGCAGCAGTAGTTCGAGCAGTCCGCTCCCTCGTGGACTTCCGATACCTCGCGCAATCACCTATTATCGAGAGCGATACGTGTCACAAAATATCGGCTGCGCTCGAAGAGTTCCACACTCACAAGCAAAGTATTACCGACGCTGGGGCTCGTCGCGGGCAGAAAGGCCACATCATTGAACATTGGCAGATCCCCAAACTCGAGCTTATGCAGACCATTGTTCCCAGCATCCCCCTCGTCGGGCCTCCCATTCAATGGACCGCAGATGCGACAGAACGAGCGCATATTGATGTTGTCAAGAATCCCGCTGCTGCTACGAACAATATTGACTTCGAATCTCAAATCTGCCGCTACCTTGATCGCCATGAAAAATGTCGCATGTTTTCGCTCTCACTGCACCTTCGCGAACACGAGATGAACGAGCCCCAAGCGCAATCAATGGACACTGAGTCCGACTCGGAAACTGAAGATCATCCACGAGACGAGCAAGACGTGGACTTGGATGTCGAGTCTCCCGAGCCCGATTCGTGGGTGTCTGGTGTCGCTCCTCATGGTGTTCACAGCTACTTTGAGGCTTCTGCCAAACCCTCCACGGTCTTCCCCCCCCGATCTTTCATCTCCGGGCCAGTTGCCTTTCATCTCAGGTTCGATCCGGTCATCGGAAGTATTGCGATATCTGATGTCGCCGAGAAGTATGCCCTCCCGGATCTCCATCATGCACTGGTACACTATTTTTACCGCACCCACAACGGCCGACCTCTCACGGTGGGAGGTCAGAGACACCATCGCGCTGACGAGCCTCTGCCTTTCAAGCGGTTACAAGTCTGGCATAAGGTCCGCCTGCAACAAAGGTCGTACCACGATCCAACCGTTGTCCTTCCTGCTCAAACACTGAATGTTTCACCTCCTGCGCCTGGTTGGCCGAAGGGACGGTATGATGCAGCGATTGTCAACGTTGATGATAGTATTGTGTGGCCCCATAGCGGACTGAAAGGTCCGGCCGCCTCTTCTTTGAACAGTTCAGACGACTCAAATTTGTATACATAGGTCATATTGTGTGTGAGCTGCGGCTCATTTTCCGACCGATTCCTCCGAGGGGCTTGCAGGATGTTTGGTGGAGCACAGAATTTCTTGTTTATACTGTGAGGCTTGATCTTGTCTCAGCACAAGGCAGGGATTTCGACGAAGTGACAGGGATGCACGTTGTGAAGCGTGTCAACAGAGCTTCTGGGATACCGATGGGTGATGTCATCCCACTGTCCCAACTTCGAGCGCTAGCGCCGCTGGTCCCTAGGTTCGATCAAAAGGCCAACTCGCGTCTCACTGCACAGACATCATCACACTATTCCAACTTCCTGTACCTCAACCACTTTTTTGACAAGGAGCTGTATTATGCCCTTGCTCTTAGCAGATGAAATTGGATTTGCTATATTTAGTTTACTCATGATTCAGAATGCATATGTATTTCTTTCCCCGTCTTAAACCATCCCCGGAACCCCGTCAACAGTACACATGTTCCCGTCTTTCTCTGACCGTTGCGAGAGTGGCTTTTTCAATAATCACATTGATCGAGGGGCCCTTTCCTTCGTCAATGACAGAGAGCCCTACTATTCCAGTGTCAATCATCACGAGAACAATAAGCGCCCTGCCAGTGGACTCAAAAAGCCTTCCTCGACTCCTCCAATTTCGACCAAATATCGATCTGATCGCTGTGATGCATCACAAGCCCGACCTGCACCTCTACCCAGGCGGTCCGTCTCCACTGACTCTGACGAGTCGCCACTCGACATCCAGCCACAAGTCGTTCGCAACGTTGACGACCAAACAAGTGCAATCCCTACCACGCCAAGTCTGAATCCAGACTCCCAGAAGAGCGACGATGATCGCCTGGATGCTGGTATGATATGCTAATACACCGAAACAAAAGTACAATCGTTAACACCATTTCCATCGTGAAATGTCTGGAAATAGGAAAATGTATCAATATCATCTCAGAAATTCAAGATCTGCTCTGTGGACACGTTTTGGTAGCCCACGCTCACGGTCTCATGCCTATCTTAGCTAATTGCTTCTCACAGACATTCGATAACATCAACCCTCGAGAGCAAGTCTACCTCGAGGAGCGGCTCGAGTCCATGGGAATCCGTGTCAGGTGACTTGATGGGTCCTATCGACTCAACAATCGCATCTGATGACTTAACCGTTAGGCCGACTTACTTCCCCGATCCAGGACAGTTCATCGTAACCATGCCCCTCGACACCCACGAAGCCCTCGTCGTTCCTTTCGGGTCTCAGTGGGCCAGAGAATTTGATCGGGCTCCCCTTTCCAACGAGAAGTTCTCAATTGATGTCGAGGTTGCCACGAGCCACACGATATACTGTCCAGATGGTACCCAGGGTCAACCAGACCTTTGCGTCCGGCTTGGCAACATTGGCACCAATGACCCGGAGCTCACAACTTTTCAAGATCTCATTGTTGTTGAATCCGCATATTCACAGTCGCAGTCGAACGCTATGAAGAAGCTCGCGCGCTATAGCCAATGCGACCCAACTCCCCTCGCCCTCTTGATGATCAAGATCAAAGACAACTTTAACCAGCCGGCGTTGCCCGCCGTCGGGGATTGTATGAAGGAAGCAGTCGTCAGCGAGAAACAATTCCGGCGGGAGGCGGAAAACCCTCCGTTTCGGGTGATCCATCGAGGCATTCACTGGATCGACATCACGCAGATCGAAGTGCACCTTTGGCTTCGTCTCGGCGATAAGCCGATCGACCTCGAAGTCAAGCACCCCAATCACCCAGAAACTGCGTATGCGTTCGGTGTAAGTTTTATTCTGGCTAACCATTACAATCTCCGCTTAATCCAGTCAACTTTACAGACTCTTTACCCTATTCTTTCAACTGATGCTATAGATGGGTTGCTTGGCGAGGCGATGGACAAGCTCAAGAACCTGATCCGGAAGCAGATAGAGGACACACTGCAGACTGCACCCCCCACCCCGGAGTGGCGGCAGAAGGGGGAGTGCTGGCTGAAGGAACTGGATGCGTGGACTCCATGCTACCCTCTATTCAAATGGAATAAAATCCTAGACCGAGCCACCGCCAGCGTGGGGAAGACGGCGCATACCCGCTACCGGCAATGGCACTCAAGCCTCCGCAAGCGGCGCTTTTCAGAGATTGATGATGGTGGAGACGAAGATGGGCCCACCGAGGAGGCAGATGCGTCCCTCTCTCCCAATGTGTCCCAGCCTGCGAGTAAACGGGCTGATCTCGGTTGAACGGCTGGTCCTCATGACTGTAGGATTACCTGCGCTCCTCATGGTCACGTTCTCCTGATTTGTTTTCCAACTCATAATACGTCTTCAAGTTCTTCCATCACTTGTATATCTTTGTCCGTCGCGTATATCTTTGTCCATTGTGTACAACCTGCCATCTTATGTAATCAGTTTGCTGTGTAGAAATTCGGCAAATTCGGCAAATCCGAAACCTGCAACGTTCAGTTGACATGGCTGGGAAGAAGAGGAAGAACGCGGAGTCCGAAGTCGACAATGTCACCAACCATCACCATGATTTGGCACTCGCACGGCCCAAGAGGGCTGGGGCTGGCCAAGGTGGGGCCGCAAAACAATTGGAAAGATGCGCTGATGCAATGACCCGCACGCATCCTAAACGAGCTCGTTTGGAGGTTCCTTCAAGCGAGCCGGTCAACAAGATGGCGCCCCCGTCTCCGAAGAAGAGACGACGACCCGCACAGAAGAAAACCCAAGAGAAACGAGTTACACTCGCGGCGAGTTAAACCTTTTATTCAGGTTCAGTGTAGTAGCTGAAACTTCGAGTCAGCGGGACCCAGTCACGACACCTGCCAAATTTGCCATCAAGCCCAGGTTTCAAGTGGGCGATCAATCATCCCGCTTCGGTTTTAAAGGACGTTCGGACCAGGAGGATAACCAGTGAGCCCTAAAGACAACCCCTACAATGGCATGTACTTAATTGGTCGCAAGCCCCCCTCAACCTATGCAAGAGGATAGTCCTCGTTACAATGATTCACCGTTACCGTTCCATGGAGTCATGGCTATGGATTCTGAGGACCAGCGCCATTGGCGAGAAGCGTTGGGTGGGTTCCAGTCACATTTATTTCGATACTACTGAATCTTGTTGGAATTACAGAGGGACAAGGCATCCATCTTGGTGAAGACGAAGAAGGCCTAGAGGGGGACGGAGGTAGCGATAGGGACGACGACGAAGCCGACGCTGATGATGCGGATGACGATGAAGTCGGTGCTGATAGCAATAAGGACGACAATGTCGATGCTGGTAGGGATAAGGACGACACCGACACCGACGCTGGTGATGGGGACGACGATGAACTTGACGCTGGTGATGAGGACGACAATGGAGTCGATGCTGGTAGCGATAAGGACGACGCCGACGCTGGTAATGAGGACGACGATGAACTTGACACTGGTGATGAGGACGACGATGGAGTCGATGCTGGTAGCGATAAGGACGACGCTGACGCTCGTGATGAGGACGATGATGAACTTGACACCGGTAGCGAGGGCAACGTTGGTGGCCAGATCGGTAGGTCTCGTATTTTGTTTTGCAGCTTCCACCAGTCACCCTCGTTTCTAAAATCAGATTCTGACAACGACCGCGAGGTGGATGAGTCCCCTTCTCTCCGCCAATACCATAGGCATCATAACAGAGCTGAACCCTCACCTGCAATGCAGCACATTCCCGTGAGGGGGCGTGCGGCGCAGCTGCAAGGCACGTCAGTATTAATCGTCATTTATGAAGTGTCACTGACGCGTCAGAGAAAGGCTCACGCACACAACGTGGGGGGTCAGTGGTTCAACAACCTACTTGCGGAAACAATGAACATGGTCACGACCGACAACCCGAACGAAACATGGCTGCAGGCAAGTCCAGTCTGCCCTTTACGACGTGTCACTGACGCGTCAGAGAAAGGCTCGCGCACACAACGTGGGGGGTCAGTGGTTCAACAACCTACTCGCGGAAACAATGAACATGGTCACGACCGACAACCCGAACGAAACATGGCTGCAGGCAAGTCCAGTCTGCCCTTTACGACGTGTCACTGACGCGTCAGAGAAAGGCTCGCGCACACAACGTGGGGGATCAGTGGCTCAACAACCTACTCGCGGAAACAATGAACATCGTTACGACCGACAACCCGAACGAAACGTGGCTGCAGGCAAGTCCAGTCTGCCCTTTACGACGTGTCACTGACGCGTCAGAGAAAGACTCGCGCCCACAACGTGGGGGGTCAGTGGCTCAACAAGCTACTCGCGGAAACAATGAACATCGTCGTGACCGACAACCCGAACGAAACGTGGCTGCAGGCAAGTCCAGTCTGCCTTTTATGACGTGTCACTAACGCTCCAGGCAAGAAGACGAGATGGACGGCAGATACGATGTGCTCGACCGCCATCAGAGGCGGAACGGAATTCCCCGTCCGCCCTCTCAACATGACCTCGATGGACATCTCCGAAGGCGCCAGCTCGCAACGATTCCGGAAGTGGAAGACAATCATGTGGATACCAAGGTGCCCCGACGCCGAAACAAGGAAGCGGAGAAACGATCGTTCTGGCCCGAATCATGGAAGAACCTAATCGACGAGGCTAAGCTCGAGTGGCGAGTATACATCGCTATTTGTGATGCTTTCCCACAGCGTAGACACGCTAAACGAGAGTTAATCCCGGACATCATTCGCCAGATCTTGACAAGGTACAAGCGGGCCAAGATTCGTCTCCAAGCTGGCATGCTTCCTCGCTACCAAGAGGAACTTTATGTTCTTGTGAGTCTTTCCATATGTGCAACTAATTTGTTGAACACTGAACATTCCAGATCTATGAGGACTGTTCCAATTTTCGCTGCGAAATCAAGAAGTTGTGTGCTCGTAACATTGTGTCACTGTATGACCTCGCGCCGCCTTCGAACCTCCGCCCGAGCGAGTCGATCCTCTTTCTACGGGGACGAGCAGATGAACTACTCGCAGATGCGAAGTTCCTTCGTGGTCCTAAAGATAATCGGGTATGTTTCCACTATACCTTTCATACTATATTCTGTTGACTCGCTACAGGGAAGAGAACGCAACTTCGCGCACAAGGCACTGTACACCATCGCCGCGGCTGTGTATTATGGCAGCAGTCAGAAACTCCTCGGTAGGACACCGGAATTCAAGGACTATCTACCAGAGGGCGCAGTGGCACTCGTCGCAGCTGGAGTATGCCCAACATGATTCCCTTCCTCTGTTTCAAGTCTATTGATGTCTACTTTGTAGATCAAGTCCGCTCTTGCTTGTCTCGCGCAGAATGGCAAGATCAGTGATCTCAACAAGAAGGTTGAACCTATAAATCAGACTTCATATGACAAGTTGCATGGTCTGATTGGCGAGGTTTTGAATCACCCGAAATCTGGTGTGATTCTCGAACAGCAGCTTGAGAGGTGGGGCAAGCGCGCCAGGTAAGTATTGTTCGTCTGGAAGTCAGGCATTCGGGGCTAAAATTATTTGGTAGTCGGGGAATTAGTCGTCAGTCAAGCAACCTTATTGCAGGTGACGAGAATGAGTATGCTCTTGCTGTTATGGATTAGTTTGATGATACCTTAATCTTTGTTGTTAAATGACATGAATGACAAGTTGGTCCTCTGTTTTATTCATATTCAATGTGAAAGTATGTGCTCGGGCACAGATGTGTGAGGAGAGCTATGAGAATGGTATGTATCTGTCTGGGTGTGTTATAGAACTGTATGTCGCTGTACTAGCACTGTACATCTCTGTACATCTCTATATATCTCTGTACTAGCACTGTACATCTCTGTACATCTCTATATATCTCTGTACTAGCACTGTACGGTGCTGTACTTCTCTGTACAGCTCTGTACTAGCACCGTACGTTTCTGTACGTCTCTGTACAGCCCTGTACACATATAAGATTCTGTATAGAGGTTATGTCTGTACAGGGTTGTACAGAATTGTGCAGAGATGTACAGAATGTAGTTCTGTACAGTTAAGAAATTCTGTACAAGTCTGTACACATCTGTACAGGTCTGTACAGAGTCTGTACAGACTTGTACAGAGTATAACCTAGCTGTACCACTGTACTCTGTATGAGTCTGCACAGATATATGCAAGGCTGCACAAAGGGGGGTTGATTTCCTGATGTACCTCGGTCGAGCGCTCGGTCGAATAAAGCAAGCTACAGCCAGCTCCAACCATTCCCGCCGAAAGGCCAAGCATCGAGAGGAGCCCTCTGATTCGTCGGACTCGAGTGAGGATACTAGTGACTCGGAGAAGTCGTCCTCTACCTCTAGCGATGAGACTTCATCGTCGTCGGACTCGGAGTCGTCTAGCTCATCTACGAGTGACATTGGAAGACGGCGAGGACACCGATCTCATAAATGCCGTAAACGCGATGGAGCTGGACATAGGAAAGCCCCGCGACGTAGGTCGAGGGGCGCTGGATACGGAAAGTTGAAACCTATCCCTCCGAACAAGTATAATGGGGCCCCTGATTTGAGGGCGTTCCATCGATTTGTGACGGAGGGGACAGCCTATGTTCAAACGGGACAAGTGAGGCGGCGGGACCAAGTCTTTGTCTTGTCGCATTCCTTGACCGATAAAGCTCATGAATTCTACATTCAAGAAGTAGCGGGAAACCCTCACGTTTGGCGTCTAGGGGGATTCTTCCTCGAGATGTTCAATCACTGTTTTCCAATTGATTTCCGAACCAAACAACGAGAAAAGTTGAAACGAACCTTCCAGAATGATCGATCGGTTCGCGAATATGTGTCCAACCTGACCGAGCTATGGAACCTGATTGGCGACGTCAGCGAGCAGGACCAAGTGATGAAAATGTGGTTCGGGTTCGCTACCTACATTCAAAGTGAGCTATGGAAGGATCGGCTCAATCCGGAGAAGTCTTCTCTTCGGGAAGTAATCGCAGCTGTGGAGGTTATTGAGATCGCACACTCAGTGGCTTCTGGACGACCGGAGCGTCGAGACAAACGGCATAATCGGCCAGGGGCTGAACCGGCGAAACCAGAACCGGCCGTTCATCAGGCCAAAGATAATGGCAATACGGATGGCCGGCCCAAGGCAAGGGGACAGCGCCCGCTAGAGGTGGCTTCAGGGGGCGTCGGAACGATGGCAGACCACACACTTCCCATAATCCGCGAGGGGCGAAACCTGGGACTCGGATTAGTGACCAGTTCGCTCTGAGCAAAGAGGAACATGACCGACGAGTGGCGGAGCGACTATGCTTCAAATGTGGGGAGCCTGGCCATGTATCGAATGCCTGTCCCAAGGAGAGAGCAGTTGCGGGAGGATCCTCAGCAAAGCCTCCCGGGGTACCTTCGTTCAGTATGTCCATAGGGGATGACCTGGGGGCACTGGAGGCGTTGGTTGCAGCTACTGAGTCGATGGACACGTTGACCTTGAGCTCCGTTCGCTTTGAGGATGATGACAGACGCCCGGACTACATCACAGAGACTGGGTTGATCGGGGAACCTCTGGGCTTACGAGCCTGCGAAGTGCTGTGGAAGACCGCCCCATTTCCTGGTGATGACACGTCAGACCCGAGGGTGTATGCTCGCGATCGGTTCGTGGTGTCACGGTCCTCACCAATTCACCACGTCGTTAGCGACCACACGAGGGGGGTAGACCAGGAATGGGAAACTGAAATAGAAACACGCCTCTTGCTGAACCGGGACTTCCGCATTGGCGACTGGTATGCAAAGCAAATGGTGCGCAAAGGATATGGAACCAAGGCTCAGCGACGAGCTCGGCAGCGAGGATACCCGATGGCCGCGCCAGTAGCCCAGTGAGTTGGGCGACTCCTCATGGATGCTTACGATCCGGATTGGTCGTATGAGAGCGATCGAGCACCTCGCTTTGACTGCACTACTGTGGAATTCGAGGATAATTATTGGTTCCAGGTGGAGGACAGGCAGACTCACTTGACATTGGAACTTCCCCTTCGACTCGCGTTGAGACCGCGCCTAAACGTCGCCGAATGATATCGAGTCACCAACGAGAGACAGGATCGCGCATTGCGTCAGATCCTCTGGGAGCTACACTCTGAATACGAGAGGGAGGTCCCAGAGTGGTTCTATCGTCCGACTCAGGAATCACCTAGGGATAGCAAGTCGGCGGGTCACATCCATCTCAATGTGGCACAGATTCCACGGGACACTTACCCGGCGTTGGAACGAAACTCGTCCGTGACGAAGGATTTCAAACGCCTTATCCCCAAGCTGAAACGACTCAGACTCAACGAAGAGCTGAGACTTACACTTGAACAGTGAAGAGCACTTGCTAGTCGATGAGGTTCGATGAGGAAACTCCAGGAGAACAAGACTGGGGAATCCAGTGCTTGTTAACC